>OMLM01014794.1:37814-52422 GCA_900302695.1 Helostoma temminkii | reverse complement strand
GCTGATCAACAACAGGTGGCAGTAATGCACCAACAAAGACAGTAGAAAAGAAAACAGCTAGAATTGCAGGCAAATGCATATGTTAATAAAGCCATTATTTACAAATAAAATGTTTTATGAGGAAAAAATGTGGACCCAGCTAATATTTTTAATAAACAAACATAATATTTCATATTTAACTTAAAAAGCTCATGAACAAGAGATGTTCTGACTTTAAGTACTTTAAGTTCACTTAACCCATTAAATTGATACTAAACAAAGGTACCATGTTAATAGGCTTTTCAGTATGTGTTAAGTATGAGTTAAAGCTCTTCAAATATTATTATTGTTTGAAGAAAACATTCATAGCAGAAACTTGCTGTGTGTCTTTAATAATTGTTGTTTATTTTCACAATGGAAACAACATAAACCATGATAAAGGTTGGGATTAAATTCAGTACCTATAGCAAGAACACAGACATTTATATCCCCATCTGCTCTTGAAACAACCTCTACTCAGATTTGCCAATGAGAGAGGGTGGATAAACTTTTTGTGCACTCCTGCCAGCAATTTCATGTTCATTCAGTGCTTTAGCAGTGACGTACATTTTACACTGTGATGGGATCAACACTATGTGGGAACTCTTAGTTATGCACATCATGGAGAGAAAGAGAGTGAGATTGGAGGGATAGTACAGTATAATGCAGTATGGTATAATATCATAGCAGTATAGCGTAGCATATGAGGGCATGGTTACTAAAACCATGACCAAAGGGAGCATGTACAAAATAGAAAGTTATGTTTACCAGCAGTTAAGTTTTGCAAGTTACAGTTAATTACAAAAGGTTTGGATTTAACTTATTATCAGTTGCCAGATTTTTTCTGAAACATTACTAAGTCCAACCTACATACATGTTTAAAAATACACACAGTACATTTCACTTGAAATGAATTAGCTGTTTGAAATTGTAATTCTGAGCAGTGTACTAAATCACAAGAACATATAAAGTAAATTATCAAGTTTTTAACACGAGTGAGTGTACAACACTCAATAGTAAACTCCTAGTTCACGTCTTTGTCTTTTTTTTTTTTTCTTGTGCTGACCTGGGTAAAATGGGGGTCCAACAGAAGAAAGCTCATCAGGCTAGATGGGATACTATGGCTCTTTTACTGTAAGTTTACAAAATTGCTAAGGATGTCCAAATAAATTTACCTGATACAGGCAAATGAATCTGTCATAGATTTGAAAGTCCTGATAAACCAAACCTTTATGGACTTGAGGAAATGATTCTCACTGTCTGACTGATACACTCATATAAAAGTAACCCGATTGTCACAATATTACACCCTCAAAGGAGAGGGTCAGTGTATCCTCATCTTCATTAGTTACGCTCCTAAAAATATGTGTTAAAAAGCATGTTTGTGCCACGAATGTACAACAGGCAGTACAGGGGTGGGAAGACAAGAACTGCAAAAACTATTTCATGCTGGACTAAATACATGAGATGGCAGTACAATAAATCAACCTGTTGAAAAAATCCATAAGAACAGAAGTAACTGTGTGGATCATGTTAACATCTTTTTGATGTTTTTAACTACTGCTGATAAGCTGACTGCTAACTACAAGTTTTTAAGCATGATCCGGACAGCTTAACTTCCTGTTCCATCCATCCATCTTCTTCCGCTTCCGGGGCCAGGTATTGCAAGGGCAGCAGCCTAAGCAGAGATGCCCAGACTTCTCTCTCCCTAGACACTTCCTCCAGCTCTTCTGGGGGAATACCAAGTCATTTCCAGGCCAGCCAAGAGACATCCAGCCTCTGGTCCTCTGTAAGTCACTTTTTTATTTATTTGGCTTGACTCCCTACCTCTCTGATTATTAACCCAAGTTTTTCCTGCACCATGGTTTAGTGTTTTGGATTGTAGATATTTACCTCTCTGTTTCTCTGATGCCTCTGAATAATTCCTTGTCATTAGTTGGATTTGTGGATTGTCTGTCTCATTGTTGAGTGCATTTACCAAAAAGCCTCACATTACAATCTGGCCACATGGACCCCAATGGCACCCAGGACTGGAAAACCCAAGTATAAAGGACACTGTCTCAGTATAAAGATTGATTTGCTTAATTGAATTCTTAAATATGCAGTCTTGTTTAACAGGTATGTCATTTATCCATCTCCTCTACCTTTCTTTCCTCCAACCAGCCAGTCCTGTTCAAGTAGCAGCAGCCAGATATCCTATTATGCCCCCACCTGAACGTTATTTTGGTGGTTCTGTTGCTTTATGGAATAGGAATTCACCAGCATGTGAAACTTTTGAAAAGTTTTCTGAATGAAGCACCTTTGATCCCTTCAGACTTAAAACAGAAGTTTCAGCCCTAATTCTGACTAATTTGCCTCAAGGTATTCAATCAGTGCCAGAATATGCACTTGAATTTTGAACCTTAACTGCTGAATGTTGAATTAATGCTGCCTTATATGATATGTTCTACAGACGTCTCTCTGAGAAGATAAAGATGAAATGGCAGCCCATAAATTACCAAAAGAACTAAATGATCTGATTGACATGGCAGCACACATAGGCAGGAGAATCAGAGAACATCAGGCTGAGAGACAAAGAGCTAATCTTATTCCTCTTCAAATCATCACATTAATTTCCTTTCCTGTACCAGACCATTTCCTGAGATTTCTGGCAGCTCTGTCGCAAAGAGCCATGACACTATTGAACCCCTGCAGATCAGACATTCTAAATTAATACCTGAAGAAAGAGAGAGAACGATTTAAAAATCTTAATCTTAGTGTGGAGGTTTAGGTCACTGAGTTCAATCTTGCCCAGTAAAAGGCAAGGCTCAGCAGCAGTCTGGGAGCGACTGCTGAGCCAGAATCCTTCTTTCCCTGACCAATTACACCTGTGCTCTTACAGATCCATTCTCAGACTCATTCTCTTTCTGATTTTATAGATCCAGGGGCTGATACAGAATTCATAGACCAGACCAGATCAAAGCCCTTGATGATCATCTTCTGCACTCATGTTCGAAATAGTCAGATCTCATTCACTACTCACTATTGAAAATCATCAAGAATCAATCTCTTTTCATGTTAACCATTGTCTTCACCTTCCTCTTGTCCTTGGGGCCACATGGCTTAAACATCATAAACCTCATATTGATTGGGTTTCGGCAAGATCCTGTGTTGGGGTTCAGACTGTTTACAGTTTCAGTGCTGCACAGTCACCCATGAGCCCATCTCCTGTTAAAGAGGAATTAGATTATCCTGACCTGTCTTGCATTTTTGTATAACACCACTGGTAATTAGGGTTATTACTTAAAGAGTAGGAGCGTATACTGACCTACTGAACATGTGCTGGTAAGAATGAAGAAAGAGCTTAATACTTTCAAGGACAGGAGTTCAACGTTTCATACTGAAGGTTTCATCTCAAAACAGGCGAAAATGTAATTATATTTACACCACAAAACTAAAAATAAAGTTGAAATTATTAATTTTTGTATGTCTTTGTCTTGTGCAATTCAGTTTTACACTAGCCTACTGTCATTTAGAAGACAAGACACAAATAGCTTGTAGACAAAATCCCTGTTTATCACTTGAGGAACTTTTTACCAGATCTGCCATACTATACTCTGATGAACTCCAAGGAACACAGACTAGACATGTATGCATTAAGGGTCTGATTCTCTAAAATCACAAATAGCGAGTACTAAGTTGCATGCACAATTTTGGAAATTGTGTATTCTGTTGGTGGGTGTTTTGGATGTGATCTAAGAAAAAATGTGTAATAGACAAGAGGTGCAACATGATGGAGGTGGCCATTTTTAAATGCAAAGTTTAGTGAATGTCCAGCGTAACATGAGGACTTAAGAAGTTAACAATTACTGTAATGAGCTACAGCTATGAAATCACAGTGCAAGAAGGAATGGAAATATGACATGTTTTGCTTTGAAGAGACCAACAACCACATATAAGCAGTGTTTGACTTCATACAGTGCGTACTGAGTGTGCCGAAACTTTAAGTAAAAGCCTATTCTCCTTAACAAGGATTTCAGGAAATGGGACAACCCACATGAAAACTTCCTTTGGAAGACCTCTGCAGTCACAGCTACAATTCACCGGAATGGCACAGATGCAAGGAAAAGCAGGGATGCGAGAAGTTATGGTATGACATACCATGGCTCCTTCTTCTGACTGGCTCAAATTCAGGCCATAGCCCACCCAACAGCCCTAAAATAGGATCTCTCAACACATTACTGTATGGCTGTATTGCTTTCTTTCCTTGTCATTCCAAATTAAAAGGAGTGGTAAACAAGCATCCTTGGTGCATTCTTCAATTTCTCCTATGCTTCTTCCTAAACCAAATAATGGTTAAAACTGGTTGGAATGATGAAATTCTGCCACTGAAAAAAAAACTACCACTATAATTTGACTGTTGGGCATTTACTTTGGTTTTGTGCCACCAAATAAAAATCTTTTACCTTCCCATGACCATCCCATTCAGATTGATTTGCTGGGACCCCAGATCTTCCTAATTACATTATGTACTGTAAAGTATAAGCATACAAGCAATAAAATTGATTTAATGATTTTGGTTGATGAAATTTGCTGTGTTTTTTTCTGTTTATTGATTATTGTGTTTACAGGCTGCCATCCATTTACATTCAATCATTCCTGTTCTACAGCATTTCTGATCACCTTCATGACAACCCTATGGTCTGAATGACGAAGAAATGAAAGAACTGAAATTGGAGAATGGAGTGATTAAGTATCTGTGTTATAATGCAGTTTTGAGCTGAAAGAATTAATCAGTTTGAAAACAATGGTACAATAAGGTCCAGGCCCACAGTAGGTGACGTGATGCTCGAAGACTTAAGGATGATGCATGGATGGCCCCATTCCAAACATCCACCTACAAAATGACAGCTAGAAATGAGGCAGTGTTGGCATACATCAGTGAATACCAAAGTAGAAACCAGTGGAGGAGGGACCAGCGAGTCACCTCTGAATGTAGAAAACCCTACAGCAACTGCCCACGGCTCTGCCAGATAAGGCGACTGCTCAGTCCACACCCACAGAGAAACACACACTAAATGTGTTCACTTCGTACAATATGTGATATTGTTACAATGCATTATTCCTTGTGCTACATTACCTTAAACATCTGCTGTTTACATCTTACTAATTTGTTTAAGGGATAATGATCATCAATTAACCTGCCAAGGAATCACATATGAACTAATAAATTCTACTGTTCTTATAGTACAAATGAAGTGTGAATGAGCATGCGAAAAGAAAGACAGACAGTAACTTTAAAAGACACTTCTCAGCAATGCAATGTACAGACTGAACTAATCCAAAATTTCTTTCTGCCCACAGTGGTGTCGGTGTTTCTGTAGGGAAGCCAGTGTCAGTCTGTGGAGCCAGTGAGTTGATCACCACTTTGGTCCAGAACAAATATTTAAAGGATTAAAAGAAATCCAATTCAGATATTCATGCTCCACCAGAATGAACTGAAATCACTGAATACTTTGGCTCTATGAACAAACATAAGGCTATTCCTGTTAACATCAGCACGTTAGCATCTCAACATTGGCATTCACCTCACAGCACACCTGTACATCCTTTATCTTTCATTATTTCACCATAGCATAACTGTAGACTCTTAGTGTTGTTTATGTACATTTGTTTTTTACCAGTTCACAAGTTCATAACAATAATAATAATAGTTAATCATTCATTATTATTAATATTATTACCACTAACCACTTCAGCTATGACCAACCAAATTGCAAATTAGGTGGAGCATTGATTATAGTTGATGTGACTTCTTCCTGTTTACTGTGCAAGGAGAACATTCTCAAAAAATACAATATTTATTGTGATTAGGCTTAATGAGTGTACATAATTTACTGTTGGAAAAAAAGTTAAAACTGAAAACTTAAGATGCCACCCCCAGTGAGAAGACTGTGGTTAGCAGCCCCCAGGTACTATGAGTTCAATAACACTGACCTTGTGCAAAATCCAAGTGGCAATGCTGCAGTCAAAACAGTTCTGGCAACAGGCACTTTACTCCCTTGCTGTGGCAGAACCAAAAGGCACTGAACATACTGTACTGTGGGCAGATGTACAAGCATAAGCTGCTAGGACTAGCAGGCTAACAACAGCAAGCCACAAGCTAAAAATGATCCTTGTTTTTAACACTTTGTTATTTTTACCTTCTGTCTCTTGCGTACTGTTACATTGCTATGATAATGCTGCCTTTTTTGCAACCAAGTTACAAACAAACAGCAGTTTGTGCCTTGTGAATTGAATGATCAATCAAGACTCAGGAGAGAAATTTAGAAAGTGACTAAGATTGTTTTTGGGGGAATTACAATAGCTGCAATAAATGTAAGGTTGTAAGCAGTAAAACTACTAACTAATTGAAAGCCTGTAAAAAATTAAAAATCAAAGAACGAGAGACTTATAGTGTTGATAACCATGGCTAACATAACTAAACCAGGAGCATGATGAGTCTCTTAGATGAGTCTCTTTTTTATGCTGTTCCCATTGAGACATGAGGTAAATTGACCTCTTCACAACTGCTACGCTCACCGTTAATCGAGATAAACAGTTAAATAATGTACAATAATGTCAACACCAGCTTTATCTGGTATGTTAAAGTAGCTCTGTGTACTTTAATACATTAATTACTTCCAGTTCTGCCATTCAAACTTATTCAAGAGCGAAATACAAGGTAAGGTTCAACATTCAGTCATATACGACAGCATAGCTCTACAAACCTTCAACAGTCACATACCGTATTAGACACAGGAGGACAAATTACGATAGTTACAATTACTGTACATTCCAATGTTTAATTGCAATACAATAGTTTTGGACATGGCCTTCAGGCTAACAGAATTATTTTTCAAACAGTGGAAAGTTTTTCCCATGCTTCTATTATTATACTGGATGCTACACTCATGTAGTATTGACCCCAGCCCTCCTCACAAATCTCTTCAGGATACGCAGTATAACAAATTAAATTTGCTCGTCTGTTGTATGTCCCAAAACAAATTCTGCGCTTCCAGGTGCGCTTCCTTGTTGCGTGGACCACTGCGCGTGTTCAAAGGTGTTTCCGCCACTCTGCTCAGTCTACAGACGGGATGATATCACAATGGAAAGTGTAAAAATAATCCTGTTTTTCATGGGGCTCGATAGTATTTGGGAAGCTGATTGACAAAATGTTAACTGACCAGTTTCGATCCATTCTCCTCATTAGTTGATATCAGGCATTAAGTTGACATATGACAGCTGTTTGAATGGAGCTACCATTATGAAATCCAAGGAGACATGCACTAGTGAGCTCAAAAATATTGAAAGGCCTGGAAGACCACAGAAGACAACTAAAGTGGATGATCACAGAATAATTTCCTTGGTGAGGAAAAAAAAACCTTTACATCATCAATATAAGTCAAGAATACTCTGGAGAAGGTAAGCATAACAGCTTCAAAGTCTGCAATCAAGAGACATCTTCATGCATGTAAATACAGAAAGTTTACAAAAAGGTACAAACCACTGGTAACATTCAAGAACAAGAAAGTCAAATAAAAGATAATATCTACAAAAGCCCCCCATGTCCTCGAATCAGAACGATGGAAAGAGAAAAGTGTGGTTAAGGACAGGAACAGCTCCTGATGCAAAGACATGATGGAGGCAGTGTTATGGCATTGCTACCTGTCAATCTAAGTGGTGTTTATTGGTGATGTGACTGCTGACAGTAGCAGCAAGATTAATTCTGATGTGTATAAGACTATACTCTCAGATCACATTCAGACAAATATTACAAAACTGATTGACAGTAGTACATACTACAAAAGCAACTTGAAGGCAAAGAAATGGAATATTTTTCAATTGCCAAGTCAGTCGACTGATCTCAACCCAATAGAGCAGCTTTTCGGGTATTGAAGACAAAACCGAAGGCAGAAAGACCCAAAAACAACAGGCAACTGAAGGTGGTTGCAGTGAAGACTTGGAAAATAATCTCCAGGGAGGAAACTCAGAATTTGATGTCCATGGGCTTTGGACTTTTGGCAGTCACTGACAGCAAAGTATATCCATCCAAAAATAAAACTTATGATGGAGCTCCTGATAATGACAGTACTCTTTAAAATTCCTAAACAGGAAGTGCCTTTTTTCTGTGAAACCTCTTAAAATTAAGCTTAATGTTGATACTTTAATCACATCCTGATCTCCTGTTTTATTTCAAATATCAATTGTCATAGGATGGTTTTTACTTAGCTGCTGCGTTCAGCATAAAAAGAACTACTACACTACCTGTTTTAGTACTAAACAAGTTATGCACAGATGTGATATTAAGGAAAAAACGGTTGGTTCTGTCACTTGAATTGTTTTTCAAAACTTTCAGCTTCTGACTACACACAAGCAAAATGATATGTGTCCAAATACTCAAACACTGTAAAGCCTTTGTCCAGCTCGTGTATTTTAATTAATTAATAGAACTCCCTTTGACCTACCCTCTGTTTTGTTAGATGAAACACAAATTGGATCACATGTCAAACTCTATTATGTGTCTGCGTGATATAAGCTGCTATTCTAGGTAACATATTTAGCTAAAGTAAGATCTGTGCTCGGTGCCTCTAGGAGATTGTTTCTGAGGCACAATATGTGTCCCTGTAGGTCAATAAAAATGGACAGGTAACCAGTAAGAGTTTGGATTGCATCACTGTGATCCTAATCAAAACTCCTGGTGGACTAGCGGGCAATTCATTTGTAACTGAGGCAATTGAGTCACAGAACTGATATAGTATTTCCATCCATACCAAGTTTCTGCAGCACTTCAATCCATATCTGTGTTGGTCTCTGGGTATTGATAAGCCTAAAGTTAACAAGAGCAGAGTTATAGTTCACTCTGAGCAGAATTCATGATTGTGTTTTTATTATTACTATAATGCCATTCAGGTGTTGTGAGTTTCCTAGTAACATATAGAATAGTTTTTAAAATTTTTCTTCTCTTCACACACAGTTAATTTGAAGAAAACCAAAACAGGGAGATAGCCAACGACTTTGTGGCTACAGATGAACAAGTTGGGTTTTGCTGCTTCCTTTACGGTTATGGCTTTTTTTTATAGTTTTAGGCAACAAATAAGTCACTACTATGGCTTTGAATGCAATAAAAAGTGGAGATACAGATACAAAGTGCAACGTAGGTTGGGACGTTGATAATTCCAGGGATTTACTACCTGGAAGAAAAGACTGGTAATAGTGGGCAATGTAGTATTTGAGATGTCAAATGTGTCACTTAATTAAAATTGCATTATGATTTTTATATCACTCAAATGACTAGTGTAATATCAAAGGACTGAAAATTCATTAAACCAATTTCCAGATTTTGCAGGCATCTGTTTTCAGCATAACAGCATTGATAAACATACTGCACGCTACCTGCCCAGCATCAGTGAAGGCAAAAAGAGACAACATAAAACTACCTGGTGAATGTAGTGGAGGTCAAGTGGCAGCTATTTCTCCCGAGTCTGAACAGAACAAACAGAGCTGAAGGAAAGTGAAGACTTTACGAAGCAACGACAAATAGCTTCAAATGAATGTTAACGTCCCTGACAGTTGTTTTGGAAACTTCTTGCAATCACTTGAGGTAAAGCTTTGTAAGGTGATATGTCAGACATTGTGTTGTTGTATTTTATACCCTTCAAGTGGCTAAAAAAAACCTGTTAATCCAATTTTAAATATAATTACATTTATCTGGTTACGCTTTGTCACAGATTCCATAAAGCCGACTGCAACTTTCAATAACAGACACAGAAACATTAACTGTGTCTAAAAGTAACCATAACAATAATTACGACATGTGCAGGAACTTGTTTTCATAAGTTCATAAGATGGAAAAATATTCTGATGCTGTTAATACATGCAAGCATATTAGGTGTGAACTGAAATTAATACTTTAAGCACATGTTGCTGCAGAACACAATGTGTTTTATAGAACTTCAGTAGATAATTAAAGTGAAACCACATTATAACAGTATAACAAAGACCGCAGTAACCTCAGTGCATTATATTTTCTGTACTGCATTAAACAGAGAGAAATAAACTTGACAACTTATTAATGTTGTAAAACCGTCACCATAGTGGTCAAAAACAATGGAAGGTCCCTTGAGTTAATCACTTTATCATTATAATGTCTTAGAGCCTATAATTTTCACTACTCAAGTACAAAATAATAAAAACATCCTTTTTACATAATAACTTATGGAACGTTTATTAAACTTTTTGCACTACTGCAAAAGAGCATTAAACAGTTTAAGCTTTACAGGTTCCACATAACAGTTATGTCAGTTGAAAGCAAATATTTTATGTTCATCTAACTAGTCTAAATAGTACAATTTAAAATAAAATTTACGACTTATGCAGTTGGCACAACCTGTTTAGGTTTGATTTTCTGAGTGAAGGTCCATTCACAAAGACCCATCAGGCTAATACTAATATGCTGCAACACAAAAAGGACATCTCGGTAATGATTATAACAAATCCAGTACCCACAATGCTTTGCAAGGCAACACAGTGAACATCTATCTTCACGCTGAAGCCTGCTCAGTGCTGGCAGCACATTTCTACTTAGTTCTCTCTCATCTTGGATTACAGTCCTGTCCCCTGTTTGTGCAACACTTACAAACCCCAGTTTATAGACGAGACGAGGCATTGAATGTGTCAGGTTATAATATATACTGCCACATATAATATACATGGTGCTGGGATAGTGCAAGGTGCTCGCAGGTGACTTTACTTTATGGTTTTTACGTAATATTTTAATTATATTCCCACAGGGACTGAACCTGTGCTGATGGCGCACAGGTGTGTGATGCTCAGTGCTGAGTTTATGACGACCTTATCACACTTAATGGTATTTGTTTAAACCCCCCGAGGCATCACCATAACATTCTTACGGGGCCTTAATGCTGCACCGCGTCTGCGCCGCTGATAGTGAGTCTTCAGTCACCTTATCGCACTTTATGGCGTTTTTTTTATGTCCTGTAACAGCCAGTCGCTGGCGAGGAGGGTGTTCGACTGGTTTAAGTGGTCTGAAAACGGACAGTGCGATATCTCTCTGTTACGTAACGCAACTTACAGAACACCCCGTGGGCCAATTAAACGGATAATGATATTTTGCAACAATTTCAGTAATCCCCTCGCCTTGCGTAACGGCGGGGCCTGGACGCGCCGCGAAGATAGATGCGCAGGCTGGCATCTAGGTAATAGATTGTAAACACGGGCTGCCTATAGGCCTCGGCTGCCTCAGATATTATTCTGATGGAGAAGAGCCACCTTCTCTCCCCGCCACCTGCAGAATGCGCAAGTCTCTAACAGCCCACTGCAGCCTCGTAGCCTCCTGATTTATTGCACTGCACAAAACAGATAGCAGTGAGCTCTATCGTCAATCTTTGCATATTTATGCAACGACAATGAATGATAATATGCACAGTGGCCTAGAAATGAATAACAGACGGTGACAGCCTTCCTTATTGATTTAGATGAAGATGCACAGCAGAATTTCAGCGATTCCCCCTCAAAGGGTGCTTACCTCCAGCGTTCGTATCTCTTTTTGTGTCAAGTCGTTGGATGTGGCACATTTGGTCCGTAAACCCTCCAAACTAGAAATGCTTATGTCTATCATGTTCTGCACCAACTCGCACTGCTGCAAGGCTTTCTGCAAACTAAGATGCTGCTCCTCGCTTTTTGTCATCTCCTCGTTCATAGTTTGGCGAGCAGTGGTTGATATTTTTTCCCCTTGCACTTTCAAAAAATAAATAAAAACAACAGCGACGAGATGATGATAATTCAGAAAAGAAATGTGGAGGAGCCCACGGAGCAGAGCAACCTGCAAAACGCCATGAAACGAGATGTTGGAGGTTTAGAGACGAGGTTTGAGCCGCGAGAGAGCGGACTCCATTGCAACAACAGTCCTCGTAGCTCCTGCTGTTTCATCAAGGTGTCTCTGGTTGTAGGCTAAATCAAACACAATGTGAAGATACCGAGCGGGACCGCACGGTTCGCCACAGCATCCATCGGGTGTCCCTTCGTTTCAAATGGATGTTGGGGGAAAAAAGGGAAGCTGTTCAGCGCATCACAAGCAGACGTGTCGGGGGGGAAGCCTGGCGGATTTAAAGGTGCTGATGTGTGGACTGGATGCAGGTACTCCCTGTCTCCCTTGGCAGCAACTGCATCCCGGTTCGCTCCCACCACCACACCGACATGTTTCCTGTCAATCAAACCCACAGCAACAGCATCGCATCGCCCAGGCACCGCCGTGTGGGACCGCTCTCGCGAGATTTGCACCGAGTGCAGCGGTTTCCAGGCCTGGATGTGCCACAAAGGCAACGATTCTCACTATTATTAACAAAGGTTTGGGGTTCTGTGTGATTCCTGTACTTTCTACACACACCTGCATGTGCACACTCATTCAAGTCATCTAAACGCAACGCTGCTGTCTTTGCACACAGTGCAAATTATTTTATTGCAAAATGCAGTAACAATAATAATTATGTGCAACAGAACTACATTTTTTCATTTCTTTTGATTCAGTCAAGTATAATGATAGTTTGTCATTTAACTTCTGGTTTTGATCATATCAAAGGTGCCCACATCTGATCTACTTCTGTAATATAATATGAATAATAATTTTGTAACAAACTCAAAAGGCACTAGTTAAATGACAAACTATCATTATACTTGATTGAATAAAACATATGAGAAAAAGTAGTTCGGTTGCACATGATTATTATTGTTACTGCATTTTGCAATAAAATAATTTGCATATTGTTTTAGTTTATTTGAACTTTCACATGTTCAGCCTTCAAATTGAAACTATATGGTTGAAAAAGTCTGACACTGCTTTGTTTTATGAAGCCATCTGGGTGAAAATTACTGCTATTGGGTACTGAGTATAATAAAACTTCAAATGCTCTCTGAAAAATAAATATGCAGGTGCAATGCCTTTTCGACAGCCTGGGAATATTTGATCATATGGATATTCAAGAGCTGCTGCCACATGTTTACTTTATGAAAGGCTATGCAGTGGGTCCAAACAAACAGATCACATCAGATTTTTATGTTATCTCTTTGTGTCTTGAGCCAGCATTTTTGCATCATTCATTCATCTTCTATATCGCTTAGTCCCTGCAGGGGTCACAGGTGTGCTGGAGCCTATCCCAGCCAGCTTACGGGCGAGAGGCAGGGTACACCCTGGACAGGCCGCCAGTCCATCGCAGGGCCACATATAGACAAACAACCATTCACACTCTCAATCACACCTACGGACAATTTAGAGTCCCCAGTTAACCTGACTGCATGTCTTTGGACTGTGGGAGGAAGCCAGAGTGCCCGGAAAGAACCCACACAAACACAGGGAGAACATGCAAACTCCACACAGAAAGACCCTGGCCGACCCCGGGAATCGAACCCAGTACCTTCTTGCTGTGAGGCGACAGTGCTACCCACTGCACCCATTTTTGCATCAATTTAAATAAATTTGGTTAGTTTGTTAATATTGAATTTAATTACTTTTATTTCCTTAAACATATAACTGATCATAACAGTGACAAAATCATTTTACAAAGCAAGAAAAAACACTGAGTGGTAGGCAAATCAATTTGAACACAATAATGTTTTCCATCTTGCATGTTTCAACAAACACATGATCAGAAACACTTTTTTTTTAAGTGCAGATGCAAATTTTATGCCGCACACATTTTTTACAGTGGGCACTCATGTCACCGAGACACCGCCCATATGATCTGATTAAGCGATCCGATTGGTTGTACGTCGTGACGCTGTGTACGTTTTGTTGTGTAGCGCGCCAAACACCGCAACCATCAGCAAACGTGAAGTGGAAGTGCTTAAAACTCGAAAAATAGTTATTAACTCAAGTTGGAGCTAAATTCACAGATAGCAGGACACATGGCCTCTACAAATACAGTACCGACACAGGCCAGAAATTTACCCTGGTGAGTTAAGTTGTTGTTTACTACGGTGCTGGTTAGCCAATCTGGCTAACGTTATTATGGATTCAAGCTAGCAGCTAGCTTCTAGCAGCAGCGGTTGAATGTAGTTAGATCTCAGTTCTCTGTGTAACTTTACTCATGTTAGCTTTTCTGGGACGTTACATATCATTAAGGTAGTCGATATTTCTCTTTACTTCAGCATACACCATGGGTTAGTAGTGCGTCAGATATCGCCTTGTTGTCACTGTCTCATCTGAGGTGCTGCGTCGTCTACTGATTATAAAGAAAAAGAAGATATTTTGTGTAATGTTTTGGCGAATGGTGAAAAATGTACATGCCGAATTTAAAACGGCTACCTGCTAGTTTGAAATCTGTAGCAGTTGTCAAAATTAACCGAGAAACTGTCGTGATGTTTTAAAATTGAAAAAATAATAACGTTAATTCTGTATCAGTATACAGAAATGATACTTTTCAATATTAACAAATCACTAATCCCATGTTATTATGAGTTACTTGTCTAAAAGTTTACTATACTGTAAATTGGAAATGTGTGTGTGTGTGTGTGTGTGTGTGTGTGTGTGTGTGTGTATGTATATACACATATA
>OMLM01014794.1:13375-37794 GCA_900302695.1 Helostoma temminkii | reverse complement strand
ATTATAAAGAAAAAGAAGATATTTTGTGTAATGTTTTGACGAATGGTGAAAAATGTACATGCCGAATTGAAAACCGCTACCTGCTAGTTTGAAATCTGTAGCAGTTGTCAAAATGTATTGCATATTAACCGAGAAACTGTCGTGATGTTTTAAAATTGAAAAAATAATAACGTTAATTCTGTATCAGTATACAGAAATTATACTTTTCAATATTAACAAATCACTAATCCCATGTTATTATGAGTTACTTGTCTAAAAGTTTACTATACTGTAAATTGGAAATGTGTGTGTATGTATATACACATATATAAACCATGCGTTTGTGCTCCAGGGTCGAAAAATACAGACCACAGACACTTGATGACCTGATCTCACACAAAGATATCTTAAGCACCAGTGAGTATCAATATATTATTGTTATTTCTAAAGCATAAGCACAATAGGGTTTATCCACAGCACTTTGAGTGTTTTGATTTCTTTTCTCTATTTCTTTTTTCAGTCCAGAGGTTTATCAGTGAGGACAAGCTTCCTCATCTCTTGTTCTACGGTCCTCCTGGAACAGGAAAAACCTCCACCATCCTCGCCTGTGCCAAACAGCTGTACAAGGACAAAGAGTTCAACTCCATGGTGCTGGAGGTACACTACAACGCCCCATTACAAGAGTTTGTTTGGGCAAGTGTGAAAACCTTGAGGATCTTCGATCTAATGACAAATTTTCTTTTGTAGCTTAACGCATCAGATGACAGGGGTATCGGCGTTGTGCGAGGTCCCATTCTTAGTTTCGCCAGCACCAGGACTATATTCAAGTAAGAATAAAACTCAGTCTACAATCTTGTTCCCTTGTTACTTGTTAAATGTGCTTAATTATGTAAACTGCTTCCTTTCTATCTGCCCTTCTTTTCCTCCAGGAAGGGCTTCAAGTTGGTGATACTGGATGAGGCCGATGCCATGACCCAGGATGCCCAGAATGCATTGCGGCGAGGTAAGCCATCTGTTCAGCAGGGTGTTGCCCACTGTGAGCCACACGGTTCACTGAGCAGCCAGACAATTTGGCTTCTGGTAAACTATAGGGTATCAGCTTGTTACTTGCTGATATTTATTTTAAAATCAAATATTTGTCATGCGTTTCTACTGATGATTGTGTTAAAATGGGACATTTTTCCTGATGTGAACATGCTCATGGGCTTTACTCCTCTGCAGTGTTGCAACTGGAAAATGTTTTTTGTTTTTTTACAAGCCACGCATAGTTGCAGTTTATGTTACAGTTCTAATGGTTTATTATATCTAATTTGATTATATGTTTTGTCTATTTTTGTGACATTTAAAAAAATCAGCATTTTATTCCATGTGACCAGACTGGTGAGAAAAAAGAGAGTGCAGTGAGACATTTCAGAACTAAAAACTTTTTACTTTTATGAAAATGAAAAAGCAGCCTTTTTTTTCCATCCTTGGTATATAGGTATATACACTCACTGGAGACTATATTAGGTTCACTGGAACAATCGAATGTAATCCAACACAGCAGCTCTGTCATTAATTAATGAATGAATGAATTCCACTTTTACAATGTTATAATTTCTTAGTTTTTAAGTTCAAACTGTCAAAACATTATAATTCTACTATATGTTTATTATTGAGACCATAGTGGGTGATGGAGTCTGACTGGACTGCAGTATAATAAGAGGTGGTTCTACTGTTTTGGCCTTCGTATTTCCAAAACAGAGGCACCTTTTAATATAACAGACTCCAGTTCAATAATTATACAATGCACTTCATTATGAGTAGAAATACAATAGAATTATCACGTCTGACAAGTAATTCATGGCACAGCTGTTGTGTTGGATTACGCTAGATTGTACAGGTGTACCTAATAAATTGTCAGTTAAATTGCAACTGCAGATATAAGCTTTTATGAACAAGACAGACTAGGAATGTAACCTGTTACTCAGTGTTAACCTAATGGACATGAAAGCATCTGTAAAAACTAAATGAAAGTGCCAAGATCCACTGTAACAACAAGGAATTATAATGTGCTGATTTAGAACCCATTTAGTAGACGGGTGTAGTACTAATGTATGTGAAAATATGTCTCCAGTGGCTCTGGAGAAGCTTTGCATTGTGTCCATCTCTGTGCCTTTCTCACAGCACTGTCGATCAGTTTCCTCAACACAAATATCAAAAGAAAAGTCAGGAGGGTGTCTGTTCTGCCTCTATGGTCTACGCTGTTAAAATCTATGAACAGTGCTTCCGAAATAATTCCAAGGTAGTGGAGAAATCATATTCCTCATCTGCTAAATGCATACGTAGAGTATGTAAACTTGTTCTGTTTCCCTAAGAAGCCTGGCTTCACAGGGTAACCTGGTCACTTTGTGCATGTAAAAGCAGTCAGTGTCTTTCAGCAGTAGTGCAAATGAGTAAAATTCTTTTTATAGGAGTCCTATGACAATTCCAGCTTTGGGTTCTAACTGTGGTTTCTCTGTCTCTCGTCTCTCTCAGTGATTGAGAAGTTCACAGAAAACACTCGGTTCTGTATGATCTGCAACTACCTGTCCAAGATCATCCCTGCCCTGCAGTCTCGTTGCACCAGGTTTCGTTTCGGCCCACTGAACCCAGACCAGATGATCCCAAGGCTGGAGCATGTGATCCAGCAGGAGAAGTGAGCATGTGTTTGTGCGCGGAATGTGTCTACTCTATCTAAAACTTAAAGGATTTTAAAAATATATATATTTAATTGTTGAAATGCATTTAAAGTGTTACTATATACTACATTTAAAAAATTTAAATAATGTATAATAATAATCATTATTATCTGCAGTTTATGACCCTTAAAGCAATGAAAACAGGATTTGTATCTTTATAAATGTTACACATTAAACTATTTATATTACCTATGGATATACAAACTCTGTAGTACAGTTTTATGTTGATTCGATTAAAAGTTTTTTTGTTTTTTTTTTGTGGCAGTATTGATGTAACTCCAGATGGGATGAAGGCCATTGTGACCCTATCGTCAGGTGACATGAGAAGATCACTTAACATACTGCAGGTACGACCAAAAGCTTGGCATGATCTGTGTACCTTGTGGTGAAGTGTTTTCATCCACATTTTGCAAATAAAACACATTGCAGTTGTTATAATATAAGATAAAAGAACAATATTTGTCACTGGGATTTTTAGAGCACCAGTATGGCATATGGGAAAGTCACAGAGGAAACGGTGTACACCTGCACAGGTCATCCCCTCCGCTCAGATATAGCCAACATCCTCGACTGGTCCCTGAACAAGGACTTCACCCTAGCGTACAACCGTATCCTTCACTTTACTGTAAAGTGATCCGTTTGTTTTTGCTCCATTCAATCTGCCAGGTTTGCTTTGTTTTGTCAAATGTGAATCGATGTGTTTAGTATTCTGTACAGTTCAGAGAAATCTGGACATCCTTTATTGAATGCATTATTTATTAGAAGCTAGCTGGAGATAATGATCACAATACATTAACACCAGTTCAGCTTGTTTTTGCAAATCCTTAACAACGTCACAGAAATCCTTCAGCTGAAGACTCTGAAAGGTTTGGCTTTGCATGATATTCTCACTGAGGTTCATCTTCTCATACACAGAGGTAAGGGACACCACACCCGTTTGTTTGTTTGTTTGTTTTACTTACATTGTAATGTAGGATGGGTTTAGAATAGGTTCTGCCAATTAAAGGTTTGGACATGCATAGTAATTAAAATGTTTTTGAAAGAAAAGCAGATTGATAACATTATATTGATCAGAAATACAGTGTAGGCACTGTTAATATTGTAAATGGCTATTGTAGAATAGAATATTATTTTATTTTTATATTAATTTAAAGGAATATTTAATTTCAATTCAGTTTACTTATTGAGCCTTAAATCACAAAAGTCCTCTCAAAGCACCTTACAATGTAGACCTTACTGAATATAACAACACAACTTTATAGAATCATGTTATAGAAAACACCAAAAACAAAAATTCCATAAACAAGCACTAGGTGACAGTGGAGAGGAAAAACTTGCACCCTGACCCAGCAGAACCAGGGTCAGGGCAGGCGGCCATATGCCTCAACTGGTCGGGATGAGTGGAAAGGGAGAGAAAATATAACAGGCAACAAAAGAAGAAGAAGAACAACAAGTAACAGGCAAAACGCTGGGCAGATTGGTTGGGTCAGCAACTGCACGTGTGCAATAGCACGTCATGTTTGTTAATGCATGTTTATTAATTTAAAAAGATAACTCACTTAGAAAATGAGAGACCACCTTTGTAATGATGGTAGCACAGATGGTAGTAACTTTTGGTGTGTGTTAGTTGGGATCACTGTTGTCATGAGTTTAAGACAATTTCTTTTGCAACTTTATATGATTCAGTAATGTTGCACTAGACAAGTGTCTGAATTATACTTTTCTATTTTGCCCTTTCAAGTTGATTTTCCTCCAGCTATTCGGATCGGTCTGCTCATCAAGTTGGCTGACATAGAGTGCGTGAGATCATTCATGTTTCCGTTCATAAACAAACAATAGAATGAACACACACATTTATTCAAAATAATTGTATTTAACATAATGAAGAGAGCAGATTTTTTTTTTTTTAAATTAACGTGCCATCTTCTCTCAGGCACCGGCTTGCATCGGGAACCAATGAGAAGATCCAGCTGAGCTCCATGGTCGCAGCTTTCCAGGGAGTGAGAGACCTCGTGGTCAGCGAGGCCTCCTAGATTTAGTAACAGCTTTACCCCACAGCCAAGTTCTGTCTCTTCAAGCCATATGAAGGGAAAAAAATCATTAGTGGCATCAATCACTTTTTTTAATATCGCAACAGAAAAAGAACTGTACCATTTGATACTGAATTTGGGCGATTACTTGCAAAACTCTTATTACTCCTAAAAGAGAAAATGACCTTTCACTTCCAACTCTAACATTTACTAAACCCTTTGAATATTTGGGCTAAAAGCCTGCTGTATGCCAGGTCATTTCTGGAAGTGTAAAGGCTTGACAGTTGTTTTTTCCCTCCCTGTGGCTGCAGTGTGCAGTAATATGAAAGAGCTAAGAATTGGTAGATTTTCTTTCCAAGAAACGCTCCACTATCGTAAGAGAAATCTGTGAAATCACTGTTTTTGTTTGTTTAGTAAGAAAACCGATGTGTAGGTCTCCACATGAATGTACAATATGGCAACTGTCTGAGAAAGACACAAATTCTAGCAGCTGTCACTGGTGTAAACTGAGCAAAATAGAGTGGCCAAAAAAAAGGAAAAAAGATATCCCATGGAAAATCAGGGTCATCTTTTGTACAAGGATGATTCTCATTTACAACATATGCATTTTTGAATCTGTTTAATAAAACAATTTCCCATATTTTAAATGTATTATATTAATAAAGTGTGCAAGTAGATAGTAGTGCTTATTCTTTTGTTGACACAGGATTTAGAAATACATATATTTACACAATAAAATAACTATACAGTTGTGATATTCAAGTCAAACATGCACAGTGACTTGCATGTTTGATGCATTGTCTTTCAGTAGTAGTGCAAAAAATAAAATCCTCGTGTGGGAACGCTGCATCTAAAGTAGATTACATCAAGAGGTGCTTCATGTGATAAATCAAGGTTAGAAACCAGCACTTATTAGTAAACAAAAGGCATTTTGATAATGAGACAGTGTTGAACAATCACTAGCTGTAAATTCCAGTCTTTTTCACATTCATATTTAATCTTCCCACTCTTCTTCTGAGGTGCAGGTCTTGAGATGTTCAGGGATATTTCTGTATGTGAGGTATTCCAGGATCCTTCTGGGGAGGGGCAGCGGCTCCATCTGGTGTGTGGAGACAGAGTGGCGCAGGATGGATCGACACAGGTGGCGCAGGCTGGGCACTGTCCTGGGTGCCCTCCAGAACCTTACGAGACCGTCTCTGGTTCTTTAAGGAGAGGGAGAGTTTCTTTAGTTGCTGTTAGCTTTGAATTATACGTGTAGCAACAAGTGATTTGATTCTTATTTCCTCCTCTACAAAGTTATCAAGTCAAAATAAACACGAATCACAATATTACAATGAAGCACTAAACTAAAAAGCAGCTGCACTCATTTTTGGTAAGTTAGTTTGTATTAAGTCACCACAGTCTCTTAAAATAAGTCTAAAAGAGTATGTCATATTATAAAAATGGTCAAATTTAAAAATGCTTACCCTGTGGCAACCACTCCCCCTTGTGGATGGTAGGTGCAGCAGAGTCCATTAGAGTCTCTGTCCACTTTCGTCTGCATCACCATACCTTTCTTTCCTGGCTCCCAGATCCGAAGAGCTCTGCAAACACAACCCTCAATTTACTCCAACTTGTTCAGATACAATTCTTATAAACCACAATTGACTGAATCTGAAAGATTTTTCGATAAAAGTAAAACTGCTCACCTGTCGTCAGTCACAATCGCCAAGTGTAAACCACTTGGAGAGAACTGTATTGCTGAGATCTGATTTTGCCCGTAATCCTCAAAGCAGTCACTGTGGGAATAGTTTTTCAGCATCACATTGTCCCAAACCCAAAAGTACAAACAATAAACACAAATGAGATGCTAAAAAGTTTTTTAGCCGGTGCATTACATGTAAACATTGATGAAGTATAGTATGCGTTAGATCTCCACATTTAAACTAAACGGTTTGTGAAACCATAATTTATTAAATTCAGAAACAAGACTTACACCAGAGTGGCTAGTTTCTCTGCTGTGTACGGGTCCCAGAGGTCGATCCACCAGCTGGAGCTGCTGAAGGCTGCGGTGGCGAGCAGCGCCCCGTCAGGAGAGAAGTCACAGGAAGACAGGAGATACGGGGTCTTCTGGGTCCCTCTGCTCAGACTCCTGATGAATGTATATGACCGCAGACTCCACAGGCACACCATCTGACACAGGGAAAAATCATGAAGGGTTAATGAGTTTGTACACCTTGCTGTAAGGACTCCAGCGATTCACAGTTTGACAGGGTTGGAAGAGCTGCCCAGCGCTTCAAAGGTCTCCAAACAAAAAGAATATATACACAGAAAAAGCACACAACATAAGTAAGATAATGTCCTTTAGGATTGCTTGGATTCAACTTCCTGTGACAATAATATAACTTACTCTGTCAAATCGTCCAACAGATGCAACCATGCTACAGTCTGGTGACACAGCACAGCAGCTGATCCAGTCTTTGTGTCCAGAAAGCACATGAACCTTTTTACCTGAAACAAAAAGAGAAGAAATCGACTGAATGGGGGAAAACTACAAATATCTTTCTTTAACCTCCTGCGCTGGCTTCAGGAAGTGTTCCGATCCCTTCCATATTTCCACATCGCGTGCTACGTTCAATTTTAAACAGATTACGTGTTTTCATTTACTCAGACCTTTAATTTAGTTCCTTTTACCTCAGCTCCATGGCAGTATTTACAGCTTCAGATCTTTGGTAACAGTTTCAGTCTGAACTTGGCCATTCACAGGTCACTCAGAAACTCGCTTCGCCTAAACATAATGTGATGTGATGTCGACAGAGAGTTCCTTGGACTTTGTGGCTTGGTTGTTATCCTAACATGCGGAGCTAACTGTGGGACACTGCCTTTCTAAACTACAGTATGTCCAATCAATGCAGTTTTGCCCAGGGGACCTGACCACACCAAGGGGTCTTATTTCTGTTAACAGATTTCAGTATTAAGTTTTACTAAATGTACATGTCTAATGACATTTTCACACATTCAACATTATGGAGTGTAGATGTAGATGAGCTTAAGCGGCATTTAATATCAGATCTACAACACAAAGTGTGCAAAAGGTGAAGAGGTCTGAGGTCACTGCATAATGATAAGTATACAAATACAAAAACAGTTTTTTAAAAACTTGTGCAACCTTTATGTGTATTGCTCGCTATCAGTGCATATGATGAGCCTTTAGATTTCAACATTCCAGACAGCCACTGGTTTCAATCAATACCAATACAACACTGTTTTTACAGAGCCTATAATCTATAATAATGATTATTTTATTAATATCTCACAGAGAGAATTTAATAGCTGTAAAGATACAGCAGAGAGAGTTCAACATAGATGCATTTCATAACTAAGCTATAAAGTGAGCAGACTAAACAGAGACACCACAAACATAACACTGACTTTAACACTGTGGGATGACACTTCAATTTACTTTAATTTGTCTGATTAAAAGATTTCTGAATGACAGCTTTGCCTTCAGTTTAACAAAAATTAAAAAAGTTTTAAATTTCTGAGCTGATGCTTGTGCTGTATCTACTGACATTAAATTAGACACTGACTGCCCAAAAGGTTGGAATTTTATGGTTCTAACTATGCGGGAGCCATTCATTGCTAATTCATTTTATCACAGAATGAGCGAACCAAACACACGGTCAATGAGTTCTGCCACTGGAAGTTACAAGATTAAGTGCCAGGCAAACCTTGGAAAAGCTTTGTGTAGCAGGATAAACAGTACGTTCCCACTTTATCAGAGTGCAGCTTTTCTGCTGTTGATGCCTGTTAATGTCAACACCTGCAGAGCCACTGACAAACCACAGACCAGAGAGTCTGCTGGGTCTTTTCCCCACATCCAGTTCCTACAGAGCATGTTGGGAGGTTACAGTGGCAGTAATAACTCATTTCAAGCGCAGTGTTGCAGTACGAACTAACAAAATAACCTCTGTAGGATCCCGACAGAGCAGCAGCGATGCTGAAGCTACTTCTGCTGTTATACTTGACTTTTGCTGACTTAACTATAGAATATAGCAGACTGCACCTCTCTGCAAAGTAAACTGTGCCCTTCTTTATTTGACCATATTGTGGGTTTTAATACGGTTTGGTTCTGTAAATTACTACTGTTTACCTATAAAACATATATAATATACATAAACACTGGAGTCATATCACTGAATGGTACTAGAATGATGTTATTGCTTGAGGAAGTGAAATGTAATGTCTTTATGTCACCGATAAAAAATACACACCTTTCTGAGCCAGGTCCCAAACCCTCAGAGTCTTGTCCCGGGAAGATGATACGAGCGTGAGCGTCCCGTTCGGAGGGAAGACCAGGTCCCTCACTACACCTTCGTGACCATGGAGGTCAAATACAGCTTCACCTAAGCAAAGCCATTTCATATGAGCTTCACAGACTGAACACAGCACTGATAATATCGCTACCAGCAGAAATAGGGTCCTCACCTGTTAAGACATTCCAGATTTTGATCACCCCGCTCTCTAAACCTGTAGCCAGAAGCAGGTTGTTGTACCTTTTTGATGAGGTTGTTGTTGTCTGTGCCGCTGTGGCCAATTTTGAAGGTCTGGGCCCGAAGGCAAGGCCCCACACAGGGTGACCACAACTGAAGCTCTTGTCTCCTCGATCAGCCTCTCCACTCTGACTGTCTCTGAGGGTGAGAGGAATATAAACTGTGCAGACATCATAAAACACCTCACATCGTGTAAAGCTGGAGTAATAATTAAACACTGCTGTGTTTAGGTGCTGTTTTCTGATTCAGATTTCAGACACACATCAGATCACAACAGATGTAAACATTTGGATTGTTTGTTTCAATATGAATGAAAAAAGAGAAGAAGCAAACAAGACTTATTTGATTTAGATTGCTTCTGTTACCTTCACAAACTTGAATAAAACCCAACAAAAACTATCCTTTTGGGGCACTTTTGATAAAAATCACAGACCTGGATTCAACATTAGATATTTCAAGTTTCAGAAACCTGAATTCCCAGAGTCAGGATTGGCTGAACCTCTTAAAAGGCCCCTCTTGACCTCACTGCACTCATTCTTTTATATTTGTTTTTTTGACAGCTGCTTTGGGGAATAATGATGGGCATGATATTTTACATGCTTAGCAGACACTGATTATTAAAGGGGATAAGTGACACATGTATTAATGTAAAACACATAGAGTTACTAATTATAGAGTGCTAGTGGTATCTAATGTTTCACAAATCTGATGTTATTTAATGATGTTTATGGAAATATTACAATAATAATAACTGAGTAAACCCAGCCTGACGTCCAGTCTCCAGTGGTTCTTGATTTGTCACAAAAACTGACCAGACCATGTAACACCTCCACTGTTTACATATGCAAGCCGAAATTACGGGCGACACCTGAATGCATCATAGGTGTGTTAATGTATCGTGGACCTACTCGGAGTCCAGAGGCCAGGCGACCACCCAGACGATCCCGTGTCCCATCGACCAGGCGAACCACGCTCCGTCCGGGGAGAAGTCCACGCTCCAGGTCTCACATCCCGCTCGGCCCACCAGGGACGGGGGACGCCTGGTCTTCAGCTCCAGGATGAGAGCTGGGTCAGAAGCTGGTTGGAAACAAAACATAAACTCAGTCGCCATTCACGTTCACACTGACAGCAGGCGGTTCCCGTCATTGCTACACAACTGTTCCTGCTCGGTTGTAAGTTCCCTCTGGAGGTTTAACCGTGTCTCCACCACCGACGCCTGGCTACGGGCTGCTGCGATGACAACATCACCGAACATTATAACACGAAACACCAGCAACTTACCGAGCGGAGGCTCCGCGCTGTTTTCCGTGGAGCACATTATTTTCATATCCACACTCCCCGTTTTATCGCGCAGTTCCTGAACTTGACATGGTTTGACTCCGACCGTCCACTGAAGTGAAGCCAGGATGAAAACGTCTCTACTCCGGTGACGAGCGCTTGTTATCTGAAGAATGTGCGAGACAAAATGTTCTAATTTCTGTCTGAGTCACTTCGTACGGCTACAATGTTGCACAACGTAGTCACGTTTGTTGCGTAACCGCAGGAAGACACGTAGCCACGCCCCCTGAACCACTCCTTTGGTTTCCAGACATAAATAGCTTATTATTTTACATTCTCAATATGAAATCCAGACCAATAATAAAAAACAGTAACAGCCTGCTCTACTGCCTTCAGCCTCAGCTAGTGCGGTTTGTCACAGCTTGAACTTGAAGGAAAAATTGGGATGCTGTGTAAACAGATATAAAAACACAATGCAGTATTTTGGAAATCTCCCAAAGCCATGTTTCGTTCACAGTACTACATAGAAAACTTCATGTTACATGTTTAAACAGAGAAATTTTACCATTTTAACAAAAAAATAAGTAATTTTTAAAGTGATGGCAGCAAAAACGTCTCAAACAAGTGGGGGCAAGACAACAAAAGGCTGGAAGATTAAGTAACTAAGTGCTGAACTGGCCTGCCTGCAGTCCAGACCTTTCACCAACTGAAAATATTTGGCGCATCCTGAAACGTAAAATGGGACAAAGAACTCCAGCAGCTGGTCTCCTCAGTCCCTAGACGTTTACAGTCAGATGTAAACGGTGGTAAACTCAGCCGTGTCCCAACTTCTTTAAGATGTGTTACTGCCATGAATTTTAAAATGACCTTGTTTTTTGTTAAATGGCACTAAAAATTACATTACTCACATTACATTTGATTACATTTCGGGAACGTAGTCAGCGGATTGTACTTCCAGTGGAAAGACTTTAGGGAAAAGATCAAAGAAACAAAGTTTACTTGCTTTGTATATTAAATGTCTTTATGTTTAAAGTGTTTTGGAGTTCACTTCAAAGTCATATGTGCTGTACATCAGAGACATTTTATTATTATTGCAATGAAAGAATACAGAATATTTCAATTTGATGTTTTGCTAGTCATAAAAATGTAATGTCTGCTTAGGGTTGCAGCTTTTGTTTTCATTCTCACGACATCTGCAGAGTTTCTTATTGACAAATCCGATCTATAAATGTTCATTAACATTTCTTGAAGCGCAGGACGATGTCTCACTATTAGTTGTTTTGCCTGACCACCAGTCTAAAACACGTGGATCTGTAATTCAGTATGATACAAGACAAATAAAGCATCAGAGCCTTAGAACGCTGCAGCTGGGATGAGGGAATGTTTGGTATTTATGCATGAAATAGTAAAAAAATAATAATTTTGCATTACAGTTTAATAAAACTAGTTTCTGAACTTATTACAGTGTGCATTATTATTGACAGAAGTCAAGCCCAATGTAGCGTTAGACTATCAACACTGCCATAGTAAGTCAACATATAGTGATTCTTCAGTTTCACCACATTTCATGAAAACTTGGCAGTTTGAAAGTAATTTTAAAGAAGGTGGAACAACTGAGTTTCAGTTCACATGGGTAACAAACTGCCTCCACTGCATTTTTAAAAGGGCTACAGCCTATGCTGCCACCGTCAGAAAAATCCTTTGTATGGGATAAGGGGTGGAGATGTGTCAGTGAATAAGGACAAAATTACGGATTACCAAAGCCACAATGTCACAACACAAAAGACTTCATTTACTGTTCAGAGAAGCACATTTACAATGTTGTACAAAAATCAATCACGGACATGAGAGGTTACAAAAATTCCAAACCCTGCTTAAAAAAGATTTTTTTACATCTTCCACCAAACCTGTTCACATTCTCATTGGGAGTTACTTAAAATACAAAAAAAAATCCCCAACACCTAAAATGATACAAGATCCACTGGTTCTTCTGTCTCTACATTATCCTCCTGTTGCTGTGTAGTTGTGTCTGCAGCTTCTGTATCCTCATTATCACCTAAAAGAAAGAGGGAGACATCTATATTACCAACGAGTAATTTACAAACTGCAAAATAAATAAAACTGTCATGATGAGGGCATACTCGTCGGGATCCGATGTATCTGGACCAGCGTTGTGTGGCGTCCGTTGGTTAACGGCGGCAGCTGGGGAACAGCATCTTGAAAAATCTGCTCATCGTCCGACTCCACCAGATCCAGCACGTCTCCCCTATCCCCAACTTGTCTGGAGAGCAGAAATAGTTAAATGATATTAGAGTGCGCTGGCAGATCAGGAACTAGGATATATGACGCAAAGTCAACTGTTGTATTAGTGTAAAAGTGGGATACTTACCCAAAGCCACCTCCTGAAACAAAATATGTATAGAAATTGTGCAATTAGTATCAGTGCTAGCAGTAGTTGTTATACACATGCTTATGTTTCAAAGATTAACAAAAGTTACCCAGGCAAATCTTGTGTCGTCTGGAGTAGATGGTTTTAACTATGAAGAAGGCTGTCACCAAGATCAGTGCAGCTATTAAGCTTCCGATGATACCGCCTGTGTTTATAGAGGAGCCTGTTGAGACAAACAAGATGACAGGAAAGCATTATGAAGCTGAAAAAAAGGGTGGAGCAGCCGGTTTAGCAGCATTTTCGACACCTGGACCCGCTGTGACTACATTAGGTTTACATCTCTCGTTACTCTAGTCCCTTCTCAAGCTGTTTGCAAAAAAATGCAGGCAAAATTTTTTTGTACATGTGTCTATTTTGCAGCCTAAGCCCATCTTCTCATCCCAAACTCACTCTTCACATTGAGGTAGACTTCCAGCTCTGAGACAATGAGGGCATTCTCGCTGCGGCAGAAGTAGACCCCTTCATCATCCTTGCTGACGTTGAGGATGGTTAGCTTGACATCTGCACCTTGCACAGACACAAGATACTTTGATCCAGGTATGATTTCCTCCTGTTTTATCCCCTTTCTCCAAGTGGTGCTTGCAGGAGGGAAGGACAAAGTCTCAGTGCAGGTTAGAGTTATGTTTGTCTCCACCACAGCCGTGGCCAGTGGATCGCCTACAGGGTATGGAGGTTCTAGGAGAGGGACAAACATTGAACTCTCATTTAAAACATGATTTGTTGGTGGGAAACAAAACCGAAATCTGTGGCAGTGTAAATATTACATGCAACATCAGATTTAACATAGATCAATTTGAAAATATTAAAAAAGACTTTTAACCTATGGACAAGTATATCCAAACACTATCAGATAATTCTGAATCATAGTGTTTGCACAGTCCTGCCCTGTGATGATAACCTTTACACTGCTGAGTGACTCACTTAACTCACTGACTATCCTGCATGCACATTGTGTGGTAGTGACTCTTTAGTTGTGTATGTATTTGTGGGATTAGTTAAAATCAAAAGTAAAAAAATTATACAAAATATCAATTATGAGAAATAAGCAAGGACTTATGAACACCGTAGTAGTTCATACTACCAGTAGTCGTACCTTGACTGCTGAAGATGTAGTTGTAACTGATTAAATATGAATCTTTTGGATTTGGGTGAGGCAAAAACTATCATCGCACAGTTTCAGTGTGACTCTATGGCATCAAGTGGAAAGTATGTAACAGTCACAAGGCCAATTTCACCACAACACAGTACGCAGAGCACTCAGATACATGTAGAGTATAGCAATAACTGCATTAGAACAGAACCATTAAAGGGAACATTAAAGTGGTACATTTAATCACTGAAATTTGCTTCACTCATACAGACATGCAGTTTGAGTTAGGCTTGGTTTGGTCACGCTGTCCAAAGTCGTTACAGGGACTATTTCTTTGGTAATATTCAGTAACACTTTATTTTGAAGTATGTTGAAGTGTTTATGACTTTGATACTTCTGCCTTTGCTGCAGTGCAATGGGGATAAACTGGGTTTTATTTCGGGTGTTTGTGGCACTGAACCTGTGAGCTGTGAGCACCTTGTATTGGAACTACTTTCTTCTAAATATAGGCCTTTCGACAGCGGTCCACTGTGACTCCTGTTGATTATTCAATGTAACAGGACAGTTTAGTGGAGAGATAACAGATTTTTTATGTAGCTTTCCAATGCTGTGAATGCCAGAACCAAAATCTAATCTAATGTCGGACATACTGTATGCTAAACCCGATCAGTAACCTACAACTTATAGTAACTTAAAATACTTTGTTTAAATAATGAGAGCATCAAAAACTTAATTGTGAAACCACAGAGACAGATATCTCAAAACCTACTACTAATTACTAACTACTCCTAATTGAAAAATGCTGTATGTCTACTATATCTATAATATGTCTTACTTTTTAGTACAGTGAGGCAAATACTAAGAATAATGAGTGTAAGTATATTTACTATTTACACTGTCAACAATCCTTTCATGTGAAGAGTCCCAGTGTGGCCACTGTGGAAAGTTTATAACACATCTCTCGTTGCATCACACTTACTGAGGGTAAATGAACAGGACTTCTCCTTTCCTGGTGGGAGCAATATGTGCTCAGCCACGCACTTCACTGTGTGCCCGTTGGACAGCTGTGAATGGTTAAGAGTCATTGTCAGGTTGTCCGTCAGCTCTGACAAATAAACTTTCCAGGGAGCTCCCTGGGGGCTGTGGCCTCCCTCCCAGCGCAGCTTTGGGGTGGGATACACTCCGAACCAGTTGCAAATAAACTGGAGCTGAGAAGGATCCTGTGCCGGTGCCCACATACATTCAGGGTGTCTCTCTGTGACATCTAGTCAGAACAAAAAACATATGTAAGTAACTTGACAAAAACTACAGAAAGCAACTGTGGTTTTGGATCACTATTCAGAGATGAATGTTCAGACCTGCACGCCAACAAATTTGGTGTAAATGGGGACTGAAATTTTGCAGTGAGCAGTTTCTCTGTCTAAGAAATAAGTAGAAAATATTGGACCTGTAAAATATAGATTTATTTATGAAATCTATTACGAAATGTGTAACCACAGGGCTGTGCGTAATATAAAACCCACATACATAACTTTTGTTAATTATTTTATAAAAACTGGTTTATAAGTGGAAATCTAGGGGAACATGGTTGGAGTAGTTGTAATTGAGAAAATATGAATCTTTTGGGATGCAAATAAACATTGTCAACAATTTCACCACCACACTTACTGAGGGTTAATGAACACAACTTCTCTTTGAGTGCTGGATGTTCAGCCATGCACCTCAGCGTCTGCTCATTGAAGAGCTGGGAGCGATTCTGTGTCACCAATAGGCTGTCCGTCACCTGTCCTCCCTGGTCGCTGTGTACTTCCTCCCAGCGAAGCTTAGGGGTGGGATTGCCCCCAAACCAGGTGCAGTTGAGCTGGATCTGTGAGAGGTCCTGTGATACCACACTCGTACACTCAGCGTGTCTGTCTGGGACATCTAGTCAAAACAAAAAACATTAGTAAGGCACATGACAAAAACTACTGAAGGCAACAGTGTACTTTGACTGGTCTCATTTAAAAATACAGGTCATTTCCATAAACGGAAAAAGATAGGTAATGCAATTAGCACCTCAGAAATTTCAATGTACATGAAAAATATTGGATGTGTAAAATAAATACAATAGGAAATACACAGCTGTACCTCATCTACAAGCATATATCATTTTAAAAAATTCTATTAGAAAGCAGGTTCATAAGTGGAAATGTAGGACAAATGTTTGGAATTTGCATTCATGAGTTACTGTACAGAGTCTGCAAAAACACAAAACGTTGTGTTGAGAAGACTAAACACGCCTGCCTCAAAGACGCGTCTGGTGGGAAAAAATATATATAATATGCTAACTGATTGTCTCTTGTTGTGTATTTTATTTTGTCACAGTCAGAAAGTGAACATCTGATTACAGTGTTTATTGCATTTTACTGGTAATTATATAAAATAATAAAGTTTTTATAATAAAAATGGCTGCAACTGCAATATTATTAAGCAGTGGTCTCAGTACTCGGTATTGGCAAGTACTTAAATGTCAGTACTTGTACTTGTACTCAGTCAGTGGTATTGGGAAATCCCTATGTATAATATGAGACCTTTAACAATCTTACAAGAAGATGAAGTCTTCTTCAGTTGTATTATATTTGTTATTGTATAAAACAGGTATGATTGTTTTATTCTTTTTGAAGGAACTATATTAGCTGTGTATTGTTCACCACCTTGAGATTAAGGTTGTTTCTCTTTCTGGCCCTTTCTTTGAAAATAACTTTTTTTGTTGTTTTTCTAAAAAATTAAATAATTCTTGAATGCAGTTTTCTTTAATCAGAATCTTTCCAATATGTTAACTAATGTAGTAAAAAATCTATTTAGATTTTGGACTCAGGTGACATATGGACACCTGCACTGCTTTGTTGCTGTGAAATATATGATAAACATAACAATACTGCATGACTGAATATGATTTCCTGACATAAAATCAAGGTTGACATTTCTAATCTGTAGTGTAGCCCACCGAACGAAAATAATAATATCAAACTTGTATTCTGAAATCATTCGAGGTGTCAACTCGTGGTACATACTGTATACTAGAAGTTGTGTGCTCTTATTGACTGCCCGATGAGACACAGTATTGTTGGCAATGCAGCTATAGATTCCCTGAGAGCTGGGCTGAATATCATCTATCCTGAAGTCCAGTGAGGATCCAGAAGTTGAAGCCAGTGAGGCGTTGCTGAACGAGGCTTCTCTGACGGCCCAGGTCAGCTGCTGAGATGGGTACGAAGAGGCGGAGCAGTTGAAGAACACAGTCGATCCCCGACGTGCGACAAGCGTCCCGTTGGCGAGGGTGGTGACAGGACCAATGGATGTCGATACATTGTTCGGACCACCTGAAAGAAATAAACACAAGGTAGGACATCTGTGCACAATGTCATCCTCAAATTTGTGTTAAGTTCATGTTAAGTTGTGTGTCATGACCGATGATGAAGAGCAATGTTTTGAAGAAGGGGCGACATGATGGATATTTTTGCTGATGCAGTAATGTAGATGTAAGGCAGTAATATGATGTAACAAACAGTGATGAGAGAAATAGATGACCACAAGCTTATGCAGATAAAAACATTCAAAATAGGGTTTTGAACATGACAATTCCTGACAATGGCAACAGCAAAATATTAAAGACAAATCTAGTTTGAAATACTGTGAGCAAAAGGACATAAACGTGCCTAGAACAACCTGGGTGTTTAAAGATCAGTGGAGAAAATAGAAAATAGAAAGTTTAATGTGATATTAAAATATTTTGATATTAAAATTGGAAACATTTAAAAACCAAAACTGTGCAATTACAAGTGAAAGATTTTTGGTATGCTTTCATTTTCATAGCAGCTCATGAGTAACATCTGAATGTGTATCACATGATATCACTTGTAATCTGACCATACTCACTGATAATAACTAATCAGTGTGAAAACAGTGAAATCATTGTGAAACCTGAATGTATTTATATTAATAAAATGTTACATCAGTAGCAACTTAGGGAGGATTTAACTTGTATCCATATCTTTTGCATCAGTGTACATGATCATTGCTCAGAAAACATATGGTGACTGATCATGGACTCAAGTCGCACTACGCCTTTATGTCGGTGCAAGATCACACTGTTATTCAGTGCCATTTCATCCAGGTCCAACAAATCTATTATCAAACTGTGCTGAAATTAAAGTTTCTCCAAAACAGATAAAGACACAGTGTCAGATTTCTGTTTCAGTGTCATCAAAAGGAGACACAGGTGACACCAGCTAATTAATACCACGTGTGCCAGCTGATACAGTAGCTCAGTGCAGGTTCTACACAGCAGGTGACATTTAACTAATCATCACAAATCAGCTGTTTCATGGACTCATCCTACAGTTTGACCATTTAGAACCAAATTAATGAGATTATTTCAGCTTGATAAGCACTTTTTACTCTGAAATAACAAAGTCATATGTTGAAAGCGATAATACTATTTGTACTAGTATACAGTGAGTAGCAATATATTGTGCACCTGCTCTTTAACTACACATTAAGATCAAGTATTTATTTTACAGTATTTACAACCACTATGCTATATTTTCATATATTTTCTTCTAACACACACATCTGTTTTTCTGCACTCAGACATTTTAATAATACTACACAGCTGCAGTACTACAGTGCAGCTTTTAGTTTCATTTTGTAGTTTTGTCCTTCACAGTTACTCATTCACAACATTTATGTAGTTACATTAACGCAGCTTATGATTTATTCCATATCATTTTAATTTTAATTGCGCAATATGAACTATAAGGAGGAGTCCTCCGTTCATCTTGTCTTCCAGTCGTCTTGGGGGAACTTTAAATCAAAATCTAGTTCAAATCCTAATAGCTTTAGTTTATACTGAACTAATTTGTTCAGTGCTGAAACAGCTTATTTTGTTTTCTGTGTCAAATATAGTGATCACACAGAAAACCTCAGACAACATAGTATTATTCCATCATAGAAGTACTGTAACCAACAATTATGTTCATTGTCTGTAGTTCTGATCATTATTTTCTCTAATAATCAACTGACTTTGCAGCAGAATAAAGTATAAAAATTGCTCAACACAGCAATATTGAATTTGCTATCGCTGCAAGCTGCAAGCTAGTATTCGGAATATATCTTCATAAACACTTGTCAGGCGGTGTCACTCATTTATAAATAATATTTAGGTATATTTACTCAAGTACTGTAGTTAAGTACACATCTGAGGTACTTACTTGGAGTATTTAGATTTTTCCCAGTTTTACTCTACTGTAGTTTGGAGGGAAATAATGGACTACATGTATGTGACAGTAGCTAGATATTTATCCATTTAGATTCTTAATACAAATACAATGAATACACACTAATTAACAGTATTATGATGAATTAACAACCTGTCATACATGAATAAAGTACTGTATATCTTGTATATCTCCTGTATAGTGAGGATAAAAACTGGCATTCAGTGACTGTGTCTAAACCCGAGTCACCTGTTTCCTTGAATAAAACCAGTTATGCTGAAGAACCAGTTTTGAGAACACAGAACCACCAGCAGGTGAACACACCATCCTCCACTTACTGGTCACTTGAAGCAGGACACGTGCCTGAAATGTGTTATTGTCAGGTAAAGTAGAGTTGCACAGGTAAGTGCCCTCGTCTCCAGGTGTCACCACCATAATGTTCAGACTCCCATCGTGCAGCACTGTGACGCGCTGACCCGCCGAAGAGCTCGAGAAATTGACGCCACCTCTGACGATTTCTTGTCCATTTTTCGTCCAGATCGTTAAGGACGGTGTTACGTTTCCGACGTCGTAACACGGAAGAAGAACGACGTCGTCAATTTCTGCTGTCAGGCTCGTTTCGCTGGAGGAGCCATTACCTGAAACTGCAGCTTTCACAATAGAAGAAGAGAGAACAAAACGTCAGGAGGGTTTTCGCGCTCACCTGTTACGTGGCCGCTTGCCACGATAAAAGAAAGAAGAAATTAAAACTCACCTGTTGCGAAGAAGCACAACTGCAGAAGCGCCACGGATACGAATGTCTTCATGATAACTTTCCTACATCGCCTTCCAAGAAACGGAACTATGAAAGCTGTCAGTCTAAACCCGTCTGACTAGTTCACCTGAGTGAGCCTGTCTGCAGCGGACACCAGTCCGCCCATCATAAGCCACAGTAACGATAGTGTCAGCAGAGGCGGCCCTTACATGATGTGGCTCATGCCTTTCTGTGGCAGATTGATAAACGAGTTTTGTTTACAAGAGCATGCTGAGCCGGAAATGCCCGGAAACCACACCCTGACATCACCTGGTTAAAGGTACAGTAACACTTTTTTCCCGTTTTAATTTAAGGTAAGATTTTATTTTATTTTATTTTACAATCATAGATAACATTTCAGATAAGCTGGAAGAAATATTCAAATTTTTTACTCAATTAAACAGTAAAAGTGCCAATATTACTTGCTTATGTATTAGCAATTACAATTAAAACTTATTATTACAATTAAATATATAATCAAAAATCAAGTATCTAAACTAAAGTATTGACCTCCATCAATACAATGATATGTAGACAAAGTCTGGGAACCACTGCTTTAATCCACTGGTTTCAAACATGGGTTCAGGCCTGTTTCATAACTTAATATGAGCTGTTGTGAGAGATTAAAGGAGAAAAACATTTTGGACTTTTTTGCCTTTTGTATGGGAGAAAAAGCCAAACAGAAATAAATCTGATCTGCTATATAAATAAAAAGTACCATATTTCTTTCTGGAATGTAGTGGAGTATAAATAAAGCAACGTGAAATGGAAATAATGGAAAACTGGCTTATTAGTTTATGGCTGATCAGTTCTCTAGCTGTCACCACATACCTAGTTTCACTTGTAGAGGTACATGGATTTAGGAGTGTAGAAAACATTGTCCTTTTTTATTTCATTTAGATAAATATCTGATGGGGGTTTACTTAAAGTAGATGAAATGCTTTGAGTGGGCTGCCTACTGGGTGAAGCAGTAGATTTACGGTGGCGTAGCCTCATGTTTTCTGTGTTGTTGTGCATGGTAGCACATTATCTGACATCAAGAAGTTGCCTCAGTGTTTGACATTAAACCCAGTACCATTATCCTGCGTGTTCTGGTTCAACAGTACTAAACCAGTAATTCATATCATGAATGAGTATGTCTGCAGAGACTTCTACTACATGCTTTATAATCATTACAACATAGATGCAGTAAATCAATTATTATATACTTGATTAATTATTAATCAAGCATTGAGGAATTTGATGATAATAGACATGGCTACTATATATTGATTACAGAAGAAATGTAAAGTCATCTGTCAGACCTCATTATTTAACCTACTAAAATTGGGATGTCTGCAAAAAAAGAAAGTGTGTCAATGGAGCATGTGAGCCGGAGGCGGGCTCGGTTCAGATTGACTGACATTTTAACAAACCGCAGTCCAACGAGGCGACGGCGCCCTCTGCCGGTCACATCCTGTCAGTGCTGAATGTGACGTTCATGAATAGGTCAGAGTGGGAAAAAGTATATCTACTATCCAAAAAGCGAACCACTAAGTTACTTAGCCCCGGTTTTGACTTGGATTTGTAATGACGAAGGAAGGTCAACCTGTATCACTACTAATATATGACTTTTAAAGGTAAAAGGTGCGACAAAAGTGGTTATTATTCACATTATTCAATCAGCTTTCGATTATTTTAATAATTATGAACTGTAATTCATTCAGTCACAGAATATGATTAACATCCACTGTAATTTGTTTAAGGCTGAAGTCTAATTTATTAAAAAAACGACACTTTGGATTCAGATTGTTCGCCCTTTCGGTCAAACGCACATGACAGTATTTATATTCTGGCTGTACGTAAACGTAGCACCATTGGTAGGTTCTCCGGAGAGGTAACGTTATCTTTCAGCAGCGTTTGCAGACCTACAATTAAAAATGCCCGTAGATTTGAGCCAGTGGACCGGGTCGCTTGCCCTGCAGGAGGTCGAGGAAAAGCCTGCACACCCTCTGACCATTAAATACGGCTCTGTGCAAATCGACGAACTCGGCAAAGTCCTCACGCCAACACAGGTTAGTGATCTACCAACCGCTGGCTGGCCAAGCTAACAACCCAGCTAACGTTAGCTAACTTAATGAGTGTTCGCCTAGGAGGCACATTACTAGCACTATGTGAAGACTAATTTCTGCCAGTAACAATTATGAATATATTTGCTTCGTCACAGTTCATTTGAAACCAGCGTAAATATTAACTACGTTACATAATGCGCACATCATGTGTGCAGACGCAAAAGCATGGCGAACAGCGCCCTCGGATGGGCGACATAGCTGCGAAACTCACTGAAGCAAGTAACCACTTAAGCTCTTAGCAAAACAACCTGTGTATTTATTTCTTTTTGTTTTATGACCCGCAGGTGCAGAATCGACCCACTTGCATCGAGTGGGAAGGATGTGACGCCAGTAAACTGTACACTCTGGTTCTGACTGACCCGGATGCTCCCAGCAGAAAAGACCCCAAATTCAGGTGAGAGGGGAAACTCACCAGAATTGGACAGATGATCACAGCATTACAGTGTAAATGTGAATGTTGGGTTTTGTGAATGTACTAAAGCTGAGCTTATATGTGCACAAACATTGTTCTCTTTGAAATTAGGTTACGTATAGTGTATGATTTTCTAACTCTCTGTTTTGGCTTTTACTAAAGGGAGTGGCACCACTTTCTGGTGGTCAACATTAAAGGGAACGATGTGTCCTCTGGCTGTGTCTTGTCAGACTATGTGGGCTCTGGTCCTCCCAAGGGTACAGGTAAGAGAGAACAAGACCATTAAAGGATAGAGATGGTTTTTGGTTTGACCAGTTAGACCTGTTGATTGCATCTCTAACCTAGTTTTATGCTTTCACGTTTCTCCTGTTATGCAACATCTATATGTTCCTCCTTCAGGTCTCCACAGGTATGTGTGGCTGGTGTACGAGCAGCCAGGTAGCCTGTCTTGCTCCGAGCCCGTTCTCACTAATCGCTCCGGAGACGGTCGCGGCAAGTTCAAGATCCAGAGCTTCAGGAAGAAATACAACCTGGGTGCTCCAGTGGCGGGAACCTGCTACCAGGCCGAGTGGGATGACTACGTCCCCAGACTGTATGAGCAGCTGTCTGGCAAATAAAAAAAAGACTTGACTGTAAGCATTATGCACTAGGAATTCTGCTGTTCTATTGAAAATTTCCATTCTTGCAAGATGCAAAACCCCAACAGTGTAAAAGCACTTATGTGAGTGTGCCACAGAATAATAATTTCTTTTCCCACTGCTGCCTTTGCTGTGGCAAAACATCGCCTGTACTCATCTGCAATAAATCAATTAAACGCCAAAATGGTTGTGTAGAAATGTTTTCTGATCACATTGTGACCTTTTGGACCAACTTAGATTTTCTGTAACTTTTTTTTTTTTAATCATTTAATGATATGTGAATATTTTAATGATCATGTAAACTTAAATGTGAGGAATAGTTTTTAAAAATTAGCTTGATAGTAAATTAGACCCAATACTGACGGCATGTCAGTTGTGAGAAAGTGTAAGCAAGTACGATATTACATTTGGACTTTTAGTTTAGTTCCTAGGGAGGGTTGGTGCTTCCAGTATCTGATAGGCAGCAAAAGCCTGAACGTAACGGAAATCTGAAAAATTAAACTAAATTCTTTCAAGTCAAGCAGGAAAAAAATCCAGTATTATAATTTTACCATTTTTAAATATAGTAAAATATATATTAGTGAGGTAAAGCTAAGGTTGTTAAGAGTACAGCAGACAGGATTAATTGCTATCTAGCATATCTTCAGTAGCTTTTGCTCTCAACAAGAACTGTGTTCGCTTTGCAGTCTGTTTTGAACTAAACTGACATTTTGTTCTTTTTTTAAATATAATATAGTAATTTAAATAGTGACTGTAATATAGTACTAATATGTCGAGGAAAAGTTAAATCACTGGAAAAATGTCTCCAAGAACCAGCCTACAGGACACTTAGAGTTTTGTTATCAGGCAGAATGAAACTAGCTGGCTTTGGTACAGTTAAAGTACTGTTACCTGCATTTTGATATCCACCACTACAAATATATGAACTATTCACAAATATACATATATTGTATATACATATGATAACACATCCTTAGTTTGTGTGATGAGCACTTTATTTACAAATATAATTAAAAGCTCTGACAGATTCATGCTTTCCTTTAACCTGGAAAAAAATTAAAGTGCATGCAACAATAAAGCATCATACTGGTCTGGTTTATAAGAAAATACACAGCTTGAAAGTTGTGTAAAG
>OMLM01014794.1:0-10901 GCA_900302695.1 Helostoma temminkii | reverse complement strand
GATCAGGGCAGCATTTCAAATATCTCTTCCTTTGTTGTCGGAGTGCTGTCTACTAGACTGTAGCGATGACGTCGGTCACTTTGGAAGGAGGCGTACTCGGCCGTTCTAATCTCATCACATGTCTTTGGTATACATGTTAGGCTACCTGAATTAAAGCAGTGTCTCTACCGGGAGTGTCTTTCAACTAAAAGAGAAGACACTGATTGATGAAACCGCGTAAGACTCATGTACACAAAAAAAATGTTATATATAATATGTTATTATTATTATTATTATATATATAATTATATAATGGTATAACAATTAACAGCAGTTGTCCAGTAGGGTGTATAGATACAACAACCTATAACCTAACTGCATTAAGTGTTTGTCATTATGATAAACATTTGTAATAAGAGAACAATACCCATCTAAATATTTCACCACCTTCAGGAGTGTGTAGGAGAGAAATAGTTGTCTGCTCCCTGCAGGGAGGTGTGCCACTGTTATCACCACCTGTGGTGACTGAAATCTGTGTGTGTGTCTGTGTGAACTCAAAAATATCTGCCTGGCCTGGTGTTCGTGCCCGCACTGCCTTCTGAGGTGGATACAAATATACGACTGATCTCTTTGCTTCGAGGCATGTTCAAAAGTTGGAGCTGGACTGTTTGCATTTTAGTTCACCTTTGGTTTGCCTATAGGTTTGACTGCTTCAGACCGTTTTAGATCTTTGCTCTATGTATATGATGTTCTGTATGACTTACTGGAGCAGCATGTTGGAGGAAAGAACACAGAGGTAATTCTAAATTATGAACAATGCAAAATCAGTTAGAGAAAAATCCCTGGATTTTGAGGGAGGGCAAAACTTTTTGATCAATAATAGATACTTTATTAACCCCCCTGAGGAAATTCTTTGTGTACAGACTGCCCCTTTGAGGGGTCAAGGATCAGGGGGTATGGTGTCTTATCCAAGGACACTTCGTGCAGTGGCCAGGAATTAGGGTATACTGGGAATTGAACCCACAACCTTGGGGTTTGAAGCTTGTAAGGGACTGCCCTACCACCGTTGTGGTAGGGTTTAGTCTTGTGTGTGATGAGGTCTTAGTTTCAAATCAATAATAATAAAAAAAACCAACCAACCCATAGCTCTTTTAAAATGATTTCTTTAACCACACCTTTTGTTCTAGGTGAGCCCGGCGCAGCGACACCTTCTGCTCCAGCTTCTGCTGCTCGCGCTCGTGCTGTGCCTCGGTCTGCATCTTGATCTTACTCTGGTAGGCATTGAGCAGCTCCATCTCTTGCTGCAGCTGCTGCCTCAGGGCCTGGCACTCTGCTTCCTGGGCCTCGTCCAGACGCAGCTGACACAGCCGACCATGGATCGCAACGGGGAGAGGGAGGTACAAAGAGACAGAGAGGGGAGGAGAGACCGGGGTGTGGGTGCGGGCACATGGATATGTCACACAGAGGGAGAGAGAAAGGAGGGGAGGCGGCGATGAACAGACAGAAAAAAATGGAAGACCAACAGACACAGACAGGACATAAAAAGACAGTAGGAAGCGAGGGAAGGAGAAAGGATTACAGATTTGAGACATTGTGGGTATGTGACATAAAAAGGCAAAACAAAGACATAAGACACAAACAAGACATGAGATGAGGACAATCACAGAGGTAAAAAGGGGGGAAAATGTAAAATCATAAGCAACAAGTGGCCTCATAATCAACCTCAAAGACCAACATCTCTTAACTTTAAATAAGAGCTCCTGTTTGACATTTCTCCACTCACCGCTTGTGAGGCCATCATCTCATTGATGCTCTGCTCATACTGCTCAGCCAGGATGGCCAGCTTGCGTGTCTGCTCATCCTTCAGGGCCTTGAGCACCGTCTTGTGCTCGGCCTTGGGCGTAACTTCCATCTGGTGGTGGCGCAGGGCCTTGTACTGCTTAGTCTGCACCTTACATGTGTCCTGAAACTGCTTCTTGATCTGCAGCTCCAAAGCCTGGTGGATGGGAAAAAGGAAAAAAAAAAAGGTTAAAGAATTAATCAGTTTTTATAGTCTATTGTTCTCTGTCTTAGGTTTTTGTTAATAACTGTTGAACTTTAAAGGCTAAATGTTTAACACAGCCAACAGCTTAAAAATAATCAATAATCAATAATCACAAATCTAGTCTTTATTACCGTATCATTCAAATATTCAGTGACATTCAGAGATGACATGTTTTGTATGGTCTTTCAGTATTCTTTCCAAATTAATGTTACATCCACATTGCATCACGGTTTTATCAAAAACTACCCGAAACACAAAAGATGTTGCTCATGGCTTGCGCCATCCTCAAGGTGGATCCCATTGTCTTTTAACAGGCACAGGGAAATTTTTTAAAATGAATCCAGAAACAACAACTTTTAAATTGGTATTTGTTTTGTTATTTTTAGCCTTGCATATCAAGCACCTATATCTTTATATATCCACCTATATCCACCACATGTATAAATTCTTGAACTGAAAACCTTTATTCTCTCTGTGTGTTGACTCACTTTAAGATTTTTGGGCTGCTGCCGGAGCTCCAGTACATGCTTGCGGTGGAGTTCTCGCTCACGACGGTTGTTGTACTCAATCTGGTTTTCCAGCTCTGTCTGGTGCTGCAGGCGAATCAGGTCCATTCGCAGCTTTTGCAAGGTCTTGAGTTGCCGTTGCTCCAGTTCCTGTGTGGACTCGTCGTGGCGGATCAGCATGGCGTGCTCCATCTCCTTCTGGGTCTTCTTCTTGTTCAGCTCCTATCGAGGGAGAACCAAGAGGCAGAGAATGCATGGATGCCTTTCATTAGGTGCGCTAGTTATCATTATCAGTTCATATTGTATTCACTGCAACATTCACATTTTCACCTGTAGAAATAAATTTTCATCTTTGTTTCAGATTTTGAACATTAGCTGCTATTATCAATGGCTTAAAAATCAATAAATATGGCACATTAAATCAGTTCCATTTATTTCACATTTAAACATGTTCTATTTATATTAATCAAAACACCAACAGCTTAAAAGATGACTCAGAGTTTTGTGTACTTTCTCACAGTAAGATTTCCCAGAAATGTACACAGCAGCTTTTCAGATTATGGCATTGTTGCCTTACTTTACTCTGTAATAATCTTCTTATAGTTAGTAGAAAACATCTCACAGATCTAAAGAACAATGAGTGTAATTATTAACAGCCAACTGCTGTTTGCTGAGAAAAACATTTTGGTCTTATAACCATGTTGGGCCTGTTTACCCCAACACCACAAACAATAACAACATTTATGAACAGCTTTCCTTTAATTTAAACTCTATAACTGGACACAGCTTGTTTTGTGGACTTGGAATGTACATTCGACAATTGAAGTCCATTATCACTTGACTTAGTTGAATTATGATGTACTTCCTGCACACCTCTCTGATCTGTTCCTGCTCCATCTCATGCTTCTTAACCATGACTTTGCGCTTGAAGGCACGGCAATTCCTGTCATAAAAGATCCTCTGCTGGGACAGTAGATGGGCCTCCTCCTCGGCCTGGGAATGTTGCATGTTCTCCTTGTGCTTTGATAGTCGCTCCTGCTTCTCCTTTTTGGGTGTGCTGTGGTCCTCGTTCATCTCCTGTGAAGAGGTGGAAGTTCAAAGCAGGGGAGTTATTTTATTTTTTTGGCAAGTACAGGATAAAGCATTAGCATTACTGCAGTCAGTTATCACTCAATTACTTAAACCTACCAGTTATGATTAGTTGGGACATTTCAGATAATTCTGGATAATTTATCAGTTAATATAGTTTTATTTTTCCATGTGAATACCAGTGTAACTGGTAAAATACAGATAATAACTCATAAGTTTGGGCAGTGGTAGAGAAAGTATCTAATTTTAGCCAAAACCAGTGGACACGTTAAATGGAAGTATAGTCTAAACAGACTCCTAAAATGAATGTTTTTGAATGGAAACGGTTTCCTACAAGACCACATTATCATGTGTTTATAGTCCGAGCATTCAGCAAACTTCAGTTGACCTTCTGTCTCAAACTAAAAACGACTTTCAAAGCCAGAGAAGGGCTGAAAAAAAAGATAATTTTAGCCAAAACTATCCCTTCTCAGTATGAGTTCTCTTTCTCTTTCATGGGTTTTAAGGTAATCTACAATTTGTGCTAATGCACTTAACACATGAGTCTGATCCTCACTCTCTGTGGTGTCTAATTCCGCTACAGCCCTCAGTTGGTGGGAAATATCTCTCCCTACCAGCGATGCTTTCTTTTAACTGTGCTGACCTAATTCTGGTCGTTTATCTTGCAACTGAAAACACAGTGTATCACACTTCTAGCCCACAGGAGTTTTCTCTGGACTTGGTTTGTGGAGGCACATAAATGCTATGCTCTGCATATGGATTTGTGTGTATATACATATGTAGGTACATAATGAGTAGGCTGAGCGACTGAACATAACTTCTAAAACAGTACTTCGGAGGTAGTGCATGTGCATGTTTGTGTGAAGGAGGGCTGAATCAACAGTAAGTGGCATACAGGAACAAGTGTCACACACAGAAAAGGAGTACAACAGAGTAAAAAAGAAAACCAACAAACATGGCACACCTCCTTAATCTTCTCCTTGCAGAGTTTGTACTGCTTCTTTTGATTATCCAGAAAAGTGGTCAGCTCCTTCTTTTGTTGGGCCACAATCTGCTGCTGGAACTTTTTCTCATCCACCAACGCCGTTTTCATCTAAGAAAACACATGAAAACAGCAGATAAACATGGGTGAGAGGCTTAGCATTGAGGATTTAGCTCAATACAGCTGATACAACCCCAACATGGTGAAGAAATATTGTATATTAGTGTAACAACAACATTCTACACTCCCAGTGTCTCCCATAAAGAGAATAAGCTGTATTTCTGTTTTATATCATTTTAAAATATTTTTAGATTTTATAAGGCAGATTCAACAAAACAAAACAATTATTTTGGCCACACTTTAACATATTATGGTCAAAACACTTATAGCACTAATCCATAATGCTAATATTGATGGGGCCTTGAAGTTCATGTTCCTGCTTTATTAAAATATGAATAAAGGGTAAAGGTTTTAGGATCTAGTTTTTGTAGCTTTGGTCAGTTTATAGACATTCAGTTAAAAGTGACTTCCTGTCCTTTGAATAAAGAAATCAAAAATGTTTTTTCTGACACTGATTTAGAAAATAAAAACAATAAAAAACAGACCTTTACAAAGTAACCTAAATCTATTAAAAGATTTAAAACTAATATGTTCAATTAATTTATAATTAATTTAAAATGATATACAGTGCCTTTATTGTATATTATTTACATCTAGTAACCTGTTGATATATCTTGCAACATTGTTTTTTTTTGCTGTTCAGAGTTGCATGCTGGTTTATATGCACAACTATGCTATCACCCCAGCTGGTTTGGTTTGGTTTGGTATGCTACATGCTCATCACAAAGATATCCAGCTTGTTTTTCAGAGAATGACATTTTGTGACCTACTTCTACCCTTATGTTTTACTGTGGGTGGCAATAGTGTGTAAATTCTTAACAAGACTTCCCCAAATGATTCAATGCTGGACTGAGGCTGGAGCTTCACTGTTCAAACAGTAACAATTTCTAACATAATATAACTTGTCAAAAAACCTTGATTCTACTATAGAATCATAATAACTTTAACATTATTTTCTTCGACTTTTCTAAAGCAAACTTCATCCCCAAGCCAACTGTGGCATGTACATGTACGTCAGAGTTATGACCTGTGAAATAACTTAGTGGTTATGTACTATAACTCCCACCACCCCACACAGTCCCACCTCCTTCTCAGTTTGCACAGCGTGGCGTTTTGCCAGTTTCTCCAGCTCGATGTAGGCATTGTTGGCCTGTGTCTCAACCTCCTTCTGCAGTTTGAGCCGGTGTTCGTCCATCTCAGCCTTCAGCTTGTTCTCCAGGGCGATTAGTTGCTTCTGGTGTTGCCGCCGCATGCGCTTGTAGCCCGACATCTGCTCCCGTAGCTCGCTTTCCTGCTCATGCTCATGGATCTGCTTGGTCACCTGTAGAGAAAGTTAAATTTACAGAGATGTGAGCGCTACAAATAACAGACTAATAACTTTGTAATGCAGAGAAAAACATATTTAAGAGTTCTAGCAGCCACATTAAACATGTCACCATCTACAGAACTGAAAACATTCCCCATTCAATACTGTAAAGAATTACGTTGACCATTGGTCAACGCTTGTCAGTTTTACAAGGCAAGAAAAAAATCCACTGATGAGACTTTAAGACTTTAAGAATTGGCTGTGAAATCTCTTTAGATGAAGTTAAAACTAGAGCCGAACATCATGATCTGACCATCATACATACACAGTGACTGCACAGATCAGTCAACAACAAAGGATCTGGAATGCATTTAAGCCAATGAGAAAAACTTTGAAAAACAACATTAAACAGCTACATAACCATCTAAGACAATAAGAAGGACATGTTTTAACATAAATATCTCCATTTTTTGACAAAACCTACACCTGACACCAACCTGAGGACAGAAAGGATTCTCCACATCTAGGTAGTACTCGCTCCGCATCTTTTCATAACTTCCACCTGAACTCCTCAAGCCAAACATGATGGCGACTTTAGCCAAACGCACCAGCATCCAGGAACCTTGTGCTGCATCCTATGCCTGACAGAACCCTGTTTGAGATCTGATGCCACCCGAGACCCCCCCTCCCACTTTAGTGGACGACAACCCCCTCCCTCTCCTTGGTTCGGGCTCTGGGCACGCAGTGGCCAAAGCAATCGTGTGAACTATGAATAAGGCAGGCTGACTCCACGGGCCAACAAGAGCACAGAGCTGCTCTGTAGTTCAGTTAACGCTAAGCGGCGGACAGCAGGTGGGTCACATGAATACCTCATTGAGAAAGAGTGAGAGAAGTTGGAGGGGGTGGTTAGAGAAGAGCGGCAGAAAGATGAGGGGAGGGGGTGATTGCAAAGGAGAAACAGCAGATGGAGAGTGACTGGGAGAGAGTTTTAAGGGAAAAATGGAAATAATGACAAGAGCATCTACAAGGAAAGAGGGATTAGCATGGAAATACACTAGGTGGAGGTTGAAGTGCCCACCACTTCCCTTAAACTGTGCTGAATCAATACCCCTACTGTAACAACAGCTTCCAATCCTAGTCACTTGCTTTTGCTGCCACCTTGCACGTTACCACAAAGAACCAAGTCACGTCATGTGATGCCTCTTTCACACAAGGCTCAGGGAATGGAAAGGAGATCATATTCAAGGAGAGGAGGGGGTTGTGACAGCTAAATACCAGAGGGATCAGTGGGAATTTATCAGCTGAACTTAGTTGTTTTGGTTATTTTGCATTTTGACATAGTTTATCTTAAAGAAATGTTACATACTGGAATGTGAGTTGATTAATTGATGAAAAGCTGTGCTTGTCTGACATGTCTTCATGAAAAACAAATAAGCAAGTAAAGCACTCAGTGTCCTGTTATATAGTTGTATTGGCTTAATAATAATACTCTTAGACACATGGGCATCTTGAGCTCTGCGTGTTTACCAGGTGCTTAATAGCATATAAAAATATGCATCGACCCTACCCCCTTAATAACCAATCAGGGCCCTTTAAAAACTCAATATCCTAATCAAGAGTCTAAAAAGACATTTTAAATGGCAAGGAAAGAATATAAGCACATTCACACTTGCCCTCCTGGCTGCCAGCACTCTAAAGAACTTGATTCAAAATGAAACATATGCAGAACACTGTTTTGTGCCAATAGAAAACCTAGTCAGGGTCTGCCAGGTGCAAGATAGAAGAAAACAACTTTGTCTGTACTTTATGTGGCTACGGATGTACAGTAGCATATGGTGAAGTCATCTGGCTAAAGAGGAGGAAGCAAAAGACCTCTATAGACCCCATCGTTTACTGTCCTGCTTTCCTGTAAATGTACAAATTTGAGAGTCTCTGTATTCTCACGTGTTTGGACCTCAAAAGGGATGCAAATAAAAAACAGAAGTCTGATATTAAGATTTTTTTAAAATATGTAACTAGCAAGCAGATACCAATACAGTGATGTTTATATCAGCCGTAACTTTTAACAGTTGTCAAAAAGGGCTGACTGATGGGGGAAAACTTGACTGATGCTGTTCTGCCTACATACTGTTGTTGATTTGCTGATAGGTTCACAGGCTCTCAGGTTACAACCAAGAGCTGAAGGCAAGTCAAGCAGTAGATGAGGTTAAATATTTTCCAACGATGTCGTCTCTTTCGCTGCATTTCTTCATTTGACCTATAGTAACCTCTGTCCTCGCTCTCACTTGTTACTTGTGCCACTTATTTGTTCTCTGTTTCGCTGTACATCCACATCTTTCTGATGTTTCTCTCCCTCTTAGTGCCCTTCCTTATATCTCCCTTGGTAATTTTGCATCCTGCTCTTCTTTTTCCTTTTCTTGACCTCTCCACATAGTTTTCCATTTGTCCTTCTGAGTTTTATCTCTTTTTCTCTTGTTTTCTTACCACTGCGCTTCATGTCACCTCTGAATGACAAAGCCCATCATCCCCTTTTGGTATGTCTCCCAGTTGTGCTTCTTTGTCAGTCCAGATTTCAATCTGCACTGCTCTTTTGTCTCACCTCTGTTTATCTGCCCTTCTCACTATTTGTCTTTTTTATCCTCCTGATATCTGCCATCCGAGGTATCCACCATGTCTTTACCTTCTTCTGCTACCATACGATTTCATTCACACTTTAATCTCTCTGAATCTTCCTCAAGCACCATAATCTCATCTGTCATTTGGAAATACGCACAAATTTGATTCAACAAAAATGCATCACTCTGGAATTTGCATACATATGTCTTTGAAGGTGCGACTTGCTGGCAATTTATTTTTATTCCCTATTCTAATGTTCTTCCTCTCTCCCCTATTTGGTATCCATTACCACTCATCATCTGGACCCACCATTCTTCCCACTCCCTTTGTCTACCTGCTGATTTCAGTCACAGTGACTTGAGGCCAATCTGCGGATGTCTGCTTTTGGCAGAAAAAGATGATGTCATCTCTTTCAGTGCCGGCGGGCAGGCCCGGCGTTATCACACAACAGAGATACTGTGGTTTACACGATGCCGCCTCCTAAGACAGGCAGCCTCAGTTACACAGAGCTGCTGACACAGAGTGTGCCAACTCAGCTGCATACATCTGAGGTATTTTGGTCTGAATTTAATCCACGAGCCAAACAGAAAACTAAGAGTTAGAACTCTGAAGTTCTCACAATATCTTGATGTTGTTAGAGATTTAATAACAGATTCATTCATGAATAGCTTGGGAGAGGAAAGACTACCTGCTTTGTTTAGTGCATTTGTCGTGTAATCTCTTACATGAGTGAAGAGTCTCACTAGAACAACCTCAGCGCATAAAGCATAGAAGAAGTAGGGTCACTTTCACTATTCAGTTTGAATTCTGATTGACAGTGTAAACCTTTGGATAGAGGAGGAGTGCCTCTATAACTGCTTTCTAAACCAGGAGGATGCAAGATGAGGCTGAAGATTGTGAAAAGTTTAACTTTTTTGTTGTTGTTGTTGTTTTTTTTAATTGCAAATTAGAGAACCGTGATTGGATTAGAGAGAATTTCCAATATATGTGGCATGTTTAAATAAAGAGATTATTATATTTCTGGAGGACCATCTTTAAAATGGTCACAAAATGACAATTACAATTAGAAGAAAACTAATTAATAATCTAACCAGCCTTATACACTGTTCATTCTTAAAATTACAAAAGCATAAAATACTAATAGCAGAAGCATTTTACTACACATTTTTTTTCTGGAACTTCATCTAATTTGAGAGCTTCTGTTTTTGTGGGACATATTTCATAGTGGCATGTTTATTTCATTTCTTACCACAAATTTTAGTAGTGCACCGTGGACTATGACTGTATGATTAATTTTAAAAATATGCAGGATTGTGAATAAAGATGATACAATAAATACAGATGAAAGAGCAACAAAAACACAAACAGTCCTGTTTTATCAGTGGGTCAAATTTTTGGTCAAAAGCAGTATGAAGTAACATATGCCTAAACCACAAACAAACACACAGGCACACATACACATACCTACATCTTCTTTGCTCTTATTCTCTCATGTTGGGTTTAAAACCTAACAGTGCAAGGCACTTTTAAGAGACAATTAAAACCAGTGGGTCATAGATGGATAAACACACACATATGTTCACACACAACACCACCACTACTTACTAGCTACTAGAAATGGTTTCTATGACAACAGACAGGAATGGAGAGAAAGAAAGAGAGACATCGGAAGAAGACAAAAAGAGAGAGAGAGCAAAGAAACCAACCCCCTTCAATTCAGAATTTGGAGCCAGATCAGAGCATCATGTATTATCAAGTGTAGTAGAGAGCGAGAAATAAAGGAGAAGAATGGGGAGTGGTAATGAAGAGCGTAGTGCGGGAGGAGAAAACAAAAGGAATGAGGTGAGCTTCGCTGCAGAGACAAAACCAAAACTTGAGAGCACAGACAAAGAGCTAGAAGACGAAAACACGCACTGGAAGAATAAAGGGACAAGGCAATGAGAATACAAAAAACAATGCCTAAACTATCTAATAGCTAGAAAAGAGCTTTAGTAAAAGGACAAAATAGAAGGAAAGTGTAAATGGGAAAGATAGACTTGCTGAATATTTCTTCAGCATAATGACATTACATTAAAATTAAACATGAGGTCCAAGGTTTTAGCAGAAAGAAAGGATAACAATGGCCTTTCTGTGTTTCTGTATGACACTGTATAAACATTTTGGCCTTCTTTTTCATTTTTGATTATGAAAGCAACACAGCTTTCAAGGTGAATGTTGCACGAATGTTAATGTTCCCAACCCAACCCAACCCAACCCAAC
>OMLM01014790.1:21287-49227 GCA_900302695.1 Helostoma temminkii | reverse complement strand
GGAGGAAGGAGGGGGGTGGGGGGCACTCACATCCACATTCATTCAAACTCCTGAGGCAGCAGCAGAGAGTGTCACTTAACATTTGCTCCCTATGCTCCCATTCACACCTGAGAACAGAGCAGGATTATGACATGTTCTTGAGAAGCAGTGAAGTCTACACATTTTGTCTTTAATTACCCCTGTTCAGTGTGAAAACCAACACAGCTCAAAGTTTGGTTGCCCGCTGAACTTAAATAGACCTGCAATTGAACTGAAAATGATTCTACGCTTAATGGCACTAATACAATAATATCATTATATAAATATAACATTTGAAATAGTCATTTGCATAGAACTGCTCATGTGCATGACTTGTTGAAGCTGGAGTTTGAATATTTTAGAAATTCATTGATTCATTTCATTGATTTACCATACAGTACCTAACTGTGACCAGCAGGCGGTGCTATGTAATACAAAACCAGAGCCAGGGGTCTCATTTGTACAGTAGCTCTACAGAGAGGAGACCTAAAGGGGAAATCCAACCAAAATCAGGACTCGTGTTACTGCTTTGACTGGGAGTGTTAGTCATCATCACCTGGGACTCCTTCATAACACCTGGCCCAGGAAACTTTTCCAATAAAAATCACATATTAACAAATTCGCGGATTGTGGTTTTCATAAGATAAAGTAGAGGAATAAAAGATTGTTTGTGGTTTGAAAACATCTCTACTCTATTAATCTCTATGTGAAAATATAAAGTCACAATGCTGACTTTCTTACTGAGGTTTAGACGTTGACATTTAGGAAAAAAAGTCCTTTTGATTGAACTAATTTCTGGATGAATGCCACCTTATTATCTTTAATTCGGAAGACATTTTTTTTTACTGTACAGAAGCATAAGGCATATGGATATAATTAAGCTTTATTTATTGTCATTGAGACCAAGAGCTTTATACAAGAAGGAGCTGAAAACAAATACATACAGTATAAGGTAACACCAAATGAGATACATTAATAATGGATGTCATAGACACATTAAAATAGTTTAAAACCTGGTTTATATTTCATGAAATATGTTTCAATCATATATCCATTCTGTACTAATAGTTTTTAGTGTTAGTGGCAGAGTAATACAGAGCAATACAACACTAGACTAATTTTAAATCTTTTCCTAATAATTTTGTTTTTCTGTAACACATTTCTGGTCTGGACTAATCACACAGACTTCGAAGCTGTACATTATGATCCTAAACAGACACACTGACTTCCGGCTGTCTTCTGCTTGTCTCATTTGTATGTTTGTTGTTGGGGGTAAACAGTCCACTGCTGGGAGTCTGAGTGTTTAAGGACAAAAGGTACGCCCATGTGTGTCGCAGGAGTGATGGCCACATAGAATCACAATGGGCCATGCATGGCTAATGGCAATGAGACAGCCACCATCACTATTTGTTGAGCTAATGGTAATTATGAATCTAAACCAATAATCAAAATATTACTGGAGCCAATCAAATGTCTCAGCATGTAAGGATAGAGTTTTAGTATGTTGTACACATATTTGAGACTGAAAAGCTTACCACTTAACCGAAGGCCTTGGCTCATAATAGCAACACATTTATTAATAATGACACAAACATTCAAACTCACATGAAAAGCTATATATATATATAAATATGAGCATGAGATGATGAACTGAAACAGGATCTGTGGTAGGAAACTTTGCATTGTTTATACATGGTGCAGTAAAAACACACAGTTTCCAATCTTTCACTGTACCAGTGAGTGACTGACAATAATGTCACACGAGCCCTACATAGTTTACACTCAAGTGAGTCCCCAACTCTTTTCTTTATTCTATGTACAAGCTTGTTTTCTCAAGTATTTATTTAAACAAGCAAAGGCACAATCACTCGCAGACATAAAGGCTTCCTAGAAGTTGGTGTAGAGTTTAGAGGGGCTCGCTATACCTCCATGAGGTACACAAAGATTTATAATGTAGAGGTTGTTTAATGATGTTTATAGTAGCAATTGCATCATATTTCATGTAGCTTCTACTGCTCCTTTTTATTGGTGCTCAGTGGAAGTATTTTTACTTATGCTTGGAGGATAGTAAGTTAGATGTTAGCAAAGCCCACATCTAACTGCTTATTCTTGAGTCAGATAATTTGGGACAGTTTCCTCTTGTTTGAGTATCAACAGGATATTTTACTCAGAAAACTGAAAGGGCTGATAGGAGCAAATGGTAACATCTGAAAATGCTGCCTACTTTGTGGTCTGGATTCCATCGTGCTGTCAGTACCAATCATGCATGGATTACTGAATAGGCCTACTGGGCACAGGCCGAGGGGCCCAGAGGTTAAGGAGGCATTTGTGCCATAACCTATGTAAGACCTGAGTGTAAATATTTCTTGTTTGGAAGTCACAGTTAAATGTTGCAAAATGGTGACAGAGATGTAAAATGATACCAAATAGGCAGAATGACTACAAAGACGCACATTGTGATTATAGGAGGCCTTTGATCTGTCTGTGCTTTGGGGCCCATTTTCTCTTAATCCATCCACAGTGTCAATATGTGACAATATGTACATCACACATTGTGGAATGAGAAGGCAGTAGTGTATAGGCTGAACTACTATGAGACTATACAGGCAGGAAACAGCAGCCAAGCATTGGGGAATATACTGGGCAATTATCCTGGGAGGTATAGTTAGCTGTGGGCCAATGTTCACAAAGCATGTCACACTGTCAATCTAAGGTTTGTTTTACTTTTGCCTTGTCCAGTGTAGCAGCTTGAGATTGAACACAAATCCCCCACACCGACAGACCCACCTCTCAATCAAAGTGTAGGTTAAACGTTAGAGGTTATGGGAACAATAAAATGTAGCCGATTCAAATCCCTTGATCATGAGACAAATCTCTGAGGGCTAGAATTGAATGAGTGATGTTTTTCCCAGCTGACCTGTTGTCAGTGATTCTTTGAACAAAGCGTGTAGCCCGGTAAAGAGTCTGAACATTTTTCTTCTGGTTTTAGGCTTGTCATGTCCCATCCGCTGGCACATTGGACTGTGCTTTTCCACTGATGTTGAAATTTGGTGTCATTCTCCTTCTCAGATCACACAGACATCACACACAATCTCAAAGACATTAATGACACAGGATCACTAATGACATCAATGCACAGCTAAAATTATGTGGCTGTTACAACATGCACCACTTGCATGCATCACTTCAGCTGACTATGTCAGTGTGGATGCTGTCACACTAGCTTACCTTCAAGTGTAAGATGAAAGGTTGCAGGTGTGTCATGGCAGCCTTCTGTTGCTGTTCTTACCTTAAATTCTGTTTTGCTCATCTTACAATGACCCCTTTGAAGTTCAGTCTTTCAAACTCAAGACCACAAGTAAGATCTCTCGTCAACGCTGATGTTTCAGCGTTTGAATCCATGAGATTTTAGCAGTGTATTTCGACTGTTTATCAGTTACATCTTTGTTCCGTGCAACATGTTGCCTCATAAATAGTATGTCTTCCAGAAATTATGGCACCTTCACAGATGTTGGCTTTTAAAGTGTAGTTTATTAGCATAATAGAGTTTTCAGTTGCATATGTGGATGTAGTGGTGGACTGCGTTCACTGACAATGGTTGATATGCAGTGATTTCAGCCACAGATGTTTTTAATGCTGTCCCACTTGAGGGCCTGGAAGAGCACAGACATTCAGTACAGATTTTCAGCCTTGTCCCTTATGTAGGTTTCTCTATATTATATTATAAATCTTTTAATGATATGTACCATACATGTTTTAATGATATGTACCATACATAACCTAATTAGTCGTGAGATGTTCTACCAGGTAGGATGATATGTTGTCTTTGTACTATATGCAATCAGTTACATCTTCAATGATTTGCGAATCATTGCATCACTTTATACAGCACACCACCTTTTTTGGAAAGGTTACCCTTGATACCACCAAATTTCACATGTTGCCATGACCCTTCCCAAATGTTTTGTGTTCTTTTAGAATAGCAACAAGACAAATTGCAATGTAAATAGAGCTATCTTTCTCCAACGTGTTTATCCACCAGATCTGATTTGTTTGTTTCTTGTACACAGTTTTACAGGATGCTTGTTGTATGAGACAAAATATTACATCACTGGATTTATTGCAGGAGGCATATATCAAATTGTGTGTTCATAGATTGTGGCTTTTTGTTGTTTTGAGCACTCAGAAGGCATGAGTTTGAATTGGGTGAGATACTGGAAAAAAACACTCAAAGTTTCAGATCTCAGTGTAGTTTAACCGCAGTTGTCAGTGGTGTGTAAAGGTGTGGTTTTAGGGTGTGAAGTGCAGTTTCTGGACAGCTCAATTAGAAATCCACAACAAACACTGGGCCTAGACATCAGGTTTTGTGGCAGCAATACATACGCAGACACTCACCACAAAATTGGTACAGTTGGGCGTCACACTTGTATCTAATACACACACAGAGCAAGCTACAAAGTTGGGTTACCTTCTATGCTCCCTGACATAAAGAGTGTTACTCCAGAAGTTTAGGTCCAATTGGTACCATGTGTCTCTGCTCTTAAATATGTCGCAACCTCCAGTCTACAATTTCCTCATGTCTCTCTGGAGGGCTATATGTTAGGTTCTGATTTTCCCAAATTTAGGGCAATGGGGGAAATATTCTGTACCCGCCTCCCCAAAAACATAATCATTCACCAGAAAGGAATAATATTTAGGGAGGGCAGAAGTCGAGCAGTATCTTTATCTCATTATAAGGCAGTAAATCTGACGGTTAAACTACTTTTAAATAGATACATCACACACAGGAAGCCATGCTGAGCAGAGAGGGCTCAGTATCTTTGAAATATTAGTGCTTTTACTAGGCTACAGTTAAGCCCTTGGACAAAAGGTTAATCCCTTCACAACCTGTCTATCAAAGCCGGGGTCTAATAACAGGCGTGAGATTTAGACATGATATTTAGAACCATAATTAATGACATTTGTGTCATAGATGCATCATCCAGCCTCATCTAACCAGTTTGGAACCACTACTCACATGTGAAGACATTTTACATAATATATACATTGAATAGACAGAGACAGAAGTCTATTTGTTAAAGGGAGCTGTAATGTGTTACAGTAAACCTACAAAGCCTTTGTATGTAAACGTGCTAAGTGGTATAACAGCTGATTTACAAATTGCATAGGAGAGTCCTACAGAACACAGAAACTTTCAAATCACAACAACGTATCACGTAAGGTTGAGTGTCAAGCCACTGTGGTTGTAGGTTGTAAAGGCTGGAAAGTATAACCTTCAGCTGAACTGCACTGCCCATGAACTCTGCCTTGATACTTTCTGAAACCTTCAGTGGTCTTAATCAGGGAGGGATACACACTTACATTTTAATCTCTTCCCCCACAGAGACAGTCGATTGAGGTGCTTCAGTGCTGGTAATGGATAAAAGTAACCTTTGATCCCCAAGAGGAAAACATCTTCCTTGTCATCCTCCTCCTCCTCCCTCCTTCCTCTGGGTCCTGGCTCAGAATTTCCACTGATGACATGACAGAGCCACTATCATCTGTGGATGTAGACTATAGTGAGATACAAACACAGTGCACCTACAAACTTCAGTTTGGCCACAACAACATTTGTTGCTGCATTTCTACAGAACAAAAGACATTTAGCAAGAGGCGAGACTCCATTTTGAAGGGAAAAAAGAGAAAAATAAGCAATCAGGATGGTGCGTGTGTTGACTTGTTGTTGAGTGAGTGTGTGTATACTCATTAGGGAGTTGTGGTATATCCCTCCAGTCCTATTGTGCCATTGTTACCACAGTGATTTCCATACCACATAGACCAGAATTACACTAGTCATTTAAAAGTTCTAAAGCATAACTTACTTTATCCCCCTCCCCCTCTGTCTTTACCTATGTCACTTTCTTTTCCTGTCATTCCATCTTGCTTTCTTTCCCCATACTGTTCCCACATGTCACCACCCCCACACCTTCTCCTCTCCTGTAGAGCTGTAGCAGCCCCGTCTTCCTCAGTCTGCTGGGTGTTATTTGAGGCCACACAGGCCTATGGGCCACAACCTGCGAGGATTACAGTTGACATGTATTCAATCATCACCCCCCTAACAGGACAATGAGCAGCATTTACCAACAGAGCCATATGTTCGCAACATGGCAACTTAGAGGAATTATAGTATTATGGTAAAAACATACACACAGCATGTGTATGTGCATGTGTGCTAAATGTGTGAGTAGTATATAGAATATAGACGTTTGTGACTGGTAGCAGAGTTTCTGCTGATTTCAACACCATTGTCATTAAAGCCCCTGTATGTTAATCCTTTAATATTAGTCTTAATGCAGTTCTGTTTTCATACTCAGATATTTTACCAGTATTTTATTTTATACATTAGATTGAATGTGATCCTCAATATGTTTCATGTGCAGGTTATTGATGTTTTCAATATACATGTTCATGATCATTACACAATGCAGTACATTTTTTCAACTCTAGCATATGGTTCATATATATATATACATACATAAATTAAATGCAGTTGAAAAACAAGATAATAAAACATATCACTGTTGCTCTTTGAGTCGTTTGTCACTGTCTGTTTATTTTGTAAACCTGGACACCAAAAAGAACAACAGAGTTAAGTAAAATCATTTGTTTAATCAAAGTAAAGTGAGTTTAAATGGTTTCAAGCACACAGATGATGATGATAATGAGGTTCAGGAGTCTGTAAATGTTTACACAGTGCTTTGATTTATGTACTGTTTGCTGAATGCAGAGGATCCTGTGATGTGCTCATGACACATCAGTGTTGCCATGCTGTCATTTGTGTAAAATACCGCATCACCATTGCATCTGGGTCGTCTGCTCCTGGAACAGTTTAACATGTGCACAAAAAATAAAAAATAAAATAAAATAGGGAAATCAGATTAAAGTCCCAGTTTATATATTAGGTAATAGTTGCAAAATGTGTTACGGTAAGCACATTAGGTTTAGGTTTCTTCTCTCATAATCATACAATTTATCAATGTCTTACATTAGCAATTATGTATCATTGTCAAGATTGACTGACACACAATTACTGTGCACTGAAAAGGTGCTTCTGTTGCTCTGCTATTGCTTTGACACGTAGTAACTCTCAACACACAGATCAGACTGCTAGTCATGCCATCAATCAGATGCCATGACTAATAATATTCAAGACAGCGTGGGACTAAAGATCCAGATTGATTGATGAGCTATATATGATTCTCTATGAAATACGCAATCAGAGCCTCTAACAGTGATTGTGAACGGTAACAGTGAACAGTCCTTTGAGAGACATTCATCTTCTTTAATAAGTTCATAAATGTGTATCTAAAGAACTGCAGGCATCACTTGTCTCAGTTAAGGTCAGTGCTCATGACTCAGAGAGTGGGCAAAAAGGACATCCATGGGAAAGAGACCAAAAAGAACACAAAGGCTCCTCTCACATTTGCCAAAAAACATCTTGATTATGCCCAAGACATTTGGGCAAATATTCTGTGGACCGATGAAACAAAAGTTGAACTTTCTGGAAGGTGTGCTTTCTGTTATATCTCGCATAAAACTAACACACATTTCATACATTTCATAAAAAGAACATCATATGAACAGTCAAACATGGTGGTGGTAGTTTGATGGTCTGGGGCTGCTGTGCAGCTTCAGGACCTGGACGACTTGCCATAATTAATGGAACCATGAATTCAGCACACTACCAGGAAATCCTGAGCGCACTTGGGTTATGCAGCAGGACAATAGTCTGAAAACACACCAGCAAGTCCAACTCTGAATGGCTCTCAAAATCCGAACTTAAATTTGATTGAGATGCTGTGGCATGACCTTAAACAGGTCATTCATGTTTGGCTCCAGTGTGGCTCAATAAAAAAAAAAAAGGAAAAGTGGGCCAAAGTTCCTCCACGGTGATGTGAAAAACTTATTGCCAGTTATTACAAATGCTTAACTACAGTAGCTGCTGCCAAGTGTGGCACAACCAGCTATTAGGTTTAGGTGCCAATTACTTTTTCACATAGAGAAGGGCAGGTTTTGACACCTTTTTTCCCTTAATAAATGATCATTTAAAAACTGCAGTTTGATAACTTGTGTTATCTTTGTATATTACAAAAATTTGTTTAGTTTAAGTGTGGCAAATATTTAAAGAAAAAAAATCAAGAAGGTGGCAAATTTTTCAGCATTGTATTTTTGTAGCATATCAAAGTTGTTCTCAGAAAATGAGACGCACAGACATCCTTTTTTCTCCCTTATTTCCCGTTTATTTTCAACAGCTTGAGAAATCGGTTTCTTAAAATCTGTTTGATATTACTCATAAACCGGTGATTCAAATTTACAACACTTAAACATTATTCTCTATCTGACGTTCTTCCTTAAGGACACAGCTCGTTAACCCACCGCAGCCTTCAGCCTTGAGATTGTATCATAAGCTGAAACTGGTGAAAACACTTCCAGACACTGTAGTGTAAACCCTGTCTTTGCTGGTAAATGAGTGTGGCAAGATGTTTCATTAACAGTAAGAGTGGGCGCCGATATTAAAAGGAAACAGGTCTCAGTGTGTGCCATTTCCTTTAATGGACATCACAAATTTCAAAATCTAAACTTAAAATGTGCACTTACAGTATGGATAAATGTAAACTTTCATATGTACTGTAGACTCTGGACTAGTTTTTTTTGCAAAATGGACGAAATTGCAATTGGTAAAAGCATTTCTCAATAGGTACATTACATACACCCAGTATTAACAACTTGTTCACTGCCATGCCCAAAGACACTTCAGTGTGGAGTTGACACTGACTGCTGAATCCAGACAACCTGCCTCCTCACACACAGCTTTATTAAACTGAAACTACCTCAAACCGCATTGTAGTTTTGTAGATTTTTGCACTTTGTGCTTAATGCAAGATCACACACACACAAACTGCTATGTGGACACTAATACATTATGAACTGTGTGTGGTTGTGGTTCTCTCTCGTTTGGTTCTTAGACACAGAAGGTCATCAAGGACAGTATAGTCCTGATGCACAGGATCACCATGTTTTATGGTAAATAGAGATCTGATGCATCATGTTTTGATGTAAAACCGCCATTATAAAACATACATCTGGATAATTCTATAAACTAGAAGAAATACGTGTGTAGTTGACATTCCCCTGATATTATCATTTAAGTAAGTGTTGAAACAACTTGTTTTATAAATCAGAACCAATCCCTTCTTACCTCTCATTCCTGAAGCATCTTTGATGTTTGCATTTGAAAATGTGATATTTAAAACAATCTAAAAATTCATGCCAACCCTTCAGAAACCATGCATCACAGCGAACTGATGTCACAGTATTAGGTTCCGACTCCATAACCAGAGATGCACGGAAGTGGATGTAAGGAATAACTGTTTATTGTAATTCAGGAAATGCGCAGATGATAATGTTCAGGGTCTGAGGTGTTTCAACACGGTTCTGGAGGTCTAGGATGAGAGGCTGAGTTAGGTGAGTGATTAAACTTACAGAGTTGAAGGAGGATGGTGTGAATGGTAATGACCAGGTAAACAGCAGAGTGAAAAGCGGCCAGCGGAAGGAGGTGATAGTAGGACTACAAGTATGGCTGCTTAGAGACAGGAAGTGAGGTTGCCAGGGTAAAGGTGAGTGTACTTCCTCCTTCCAGTAATGGATGCCTCCATAAATTGATAGCAGGTGGCATGTGGAGGAGACTGGAGGAATAACAGAGACTTGACAAACATAATTAACGGTGACCACAGGTGAGTACAATTGTCAACTTGCATCTATTCCAATAAACAGTCCCGATCCTTAAAAGGTCCGTGATCCAATATATACTAGTCTAAGTTCGTCTGAAGTCATAGACTGAGTAGCAGTTCAACAATCCACAAAAACAACAGAGTAGTAAGCCGGTCCAAAGGTCTGGTACACAGTATAGTTAGTGAGAGGTGCATCTCTAGCCAATTCACAAATCCAAAACTCTTAAAGTTAGTCACAGTCCAGGTCATTACAAGGGAGATCCACAGTGTTAAACAGGTTAGGAGACAGACCAGAACCAGTACTGTAAGTTTCCAAGTGGTAACAGGTTACCTAGTTGTTTCCTCAGAAGATGTGAGACTATCTCACAGAGGTAGGAGAGAAATGGATCTGCTTATAAGGTGAGGGAAAAACCAGGTGTTAGTAATCCGGATAATTAGGGGAGTAATGAGCAGAGAGGAGGGTGACAGGAAGCAGAGCAAATATGGAAAGAGGGACAGACAGGCAGGAGGAACGGAGACCATGACAACTGTGTGTATTTGGTATTTGGGCTTTAGACAAAACAAGCTATTTGAAGATATTACTTTGGGCTGGAAGGATTTCAACGAGAGCAATTACATAAATATTAATTATAGGTCCTGTATATGTATGTCCTTAATCCAAGCAGAGATATTGTAGCAATTATATGAAATTGTAAAAATGATGTATGCGTAGTAGTAAACTGGAAACTTTTATGTGCTGCTGTGCTGCATTACAGGGATATTCTTGTTCAATACACAATTGCATTCATTAATGCAAAGTAAATTTTACTTTTTTTATTTCAAAAGGTTTTAACAAGCAGAGAGTGGCAGGAAACTAGGACAAAGAGGGCAGTTGTAATGCAACAAGTAATGCATCCACCATGTGTTTATTAAATGTATTAGCTTTACATATGTTATATAGAATATGTTATCTACATGGTACTTTTAATTGTCTAATCTTAAGTGGAAGATCTCCTGATTCCAGTTCTTCTGCTGCAGTGATACATAAACATTTTCATTTCATTTCAGATGAATATTAGTATACTTTGCAACAACTATTACGCACCAAACTACACTGTACTGAACATTGTATTAGAAACTGAAAATGTTGCTTCCTCTGTGATTCCATGTATATGCTGGTACTGTTTTATTCAGAATAAAGTGTTGATATTGCAGCTGTTTGTGATGAAATCATCCACTTCGGCTTCTTCTGTTTCCGTTGGTCTGAGTCCCTCTCGGTGCAGAGATTAGAACCTCATGGGGTCTGTTAATATGAAAATGGAGGTAGATATTTGTAGTACAATGACTAATCTCATCTGGTTTTTGTTTTGAAATCCCTGGAAGCTTCTGTTACTGAACACTGCATAAAAGCAGCATGATTTCTATCAACTTTCATAATTATATTCAAAACATGAAGGCAAACAATTCTGTAATCAGAAAAACAGGATTTAAATTGGAACTGAGGAAGTCGGGTTAATGACCTTCATTTAAAATAAATAAAATAACAGAAACAAAGCATGGTAATGATGGACAATGTATGAGTATTTGCATATGGAGCATACAGCTTTGTGATTCCCCTCTTATTGCACAACCAGACCCATCCACAGAGCTGCTATCAACCCTATGTCTTCCAGATACACCACTGTGACTCATTTCTAAATCCTCCCTCCCACTTTAACAAAGAGTATTCTATAGGTTTTAGTGCTGTCAGTCCAAACAGCTATCAGGTACCATGCCTGCTAAGTATGTGATAAGAGCTTAAAAGTGCAACCACGGTGTAATAGCATCTCACAATAGTCAAGGTCTAATAGAGAGGTATTTAAGCTGCACTTTTTCAGCCTTCATGTCTTGACACAGTCTTTAAAGACAAGGCCTGTCAATCTTTCTTTTTCACTTATTACCCGGCAATCTCCATGTTGTTGAGGTGCATGTGCGTATATTTCATCCAGAAGTCAAAGTGGACAAGCCATAGCTGTCCAGTAGAAGATGGACTAGGACCTGTAGTGATCAATAATCAGGAGGTTCAAACCACCACGTCCCACCCACTCTCTAAACCCCACTGACCCATTTATCTCTCAGTTTGTGCCTCTCTTCTCTTTCTGTCTGTCCCCAGACCCCTGACACTAAGAGGGTTTTTCAATACAGAGTACATGAAGTACAAACTCGCATACTTGTTCAGACTTGGCAAGTTCAAACTCGGAGTGCGAACTCTCGAGGATGAGAAGACAATTGAGTCAGCAGTGTCTTTGCTCATCACAAACTCAACTCTAGTGTTTATATGTATGTATTTATATGTATATGTTAATCCCCCTTACATCTGTTTGTTATCATTTTCATATACTCATCATGTAAAAGTACATACGTGGGCCATATTAAATGGGCTATATATTTTTCAGTTGCGGATTTTTGACAAGGCATGGAATGAAGACATTTTGCAATAAGCAAAAAAAAATAGAGTCCACTTTTAGCACAAACGAACCGTTATTAGAGGCTCTCTAACGTGAATATCCAAGTAGGCACTATTTTCATCTATCTATCACACATATGCAAAATCTGATGTTAGATACTCTTTAAGAAACTACTGGCAACAGTTCAGTTACTGTAGTAGAAACACTTTTGTTTGTTCATGTACCATTGTTACTTAGTGGTGTTTTCTGATATTTGGCTCCTCAAGTCCACACAGGTCCGCTCGATGTCTGCCTAGATGTGTATTTTGAATTGGAACCATACTTGGGCTTTGGCTGATGACGTTTTACAAGTCCGCAAGAACGCAAGTACAGAGAAGTACGCCGATTGAGAAACGCCCTAAAATTCTACTCCTAGTTTAATAGTAAACTTTTTACCTTTTTAGGAGCTTTACAATGAACGAGACAATTCTTTGATTCAGATTGTCTGTGGTCTGTGGTAATTTAACCCTCGCTATGAAGGCAGGATGAGGGTCAGCTGACACTGACCTTAGTTCTCTTGTTCCCAGTCTAAAACTCTCTGATGTTATGTGAACAAATGATATAATGTCTCTTTTTAGAAGTGGTGATACAGGATTGAGCTGATGAACCTCGTATTATGTGGTAAGTTAAATTAATCACATTTAAACTAGAAAAGGTTGCCTTGTCATAGTGTACACTTTGAAGAAGGTGATTAACAACTTTATGGTAAATCTATCTTCACTTTGCGTCAGACATGGTTTGGATGAGTTCCAAAAGGCAACACATACATTTTGCTGCATAAGACTTTACTTAGGAACTGCCTATCCTCACTAAAATCAGCAACATTGTACCCCTCAGTTTTGACCTTTTATCCATTCTAGAGTTTTTTGCACACAAGAAATTATATGCATCAGTAGGTCGTCAGAGACATTTGGGGAGCATAATACAGTCTTTGTCTTTTGATTATGCCTTTTAATAGGGGTGGAGAACCTTTTGAAAATAAGCTAAAAGCTTGTCTTTACCAAAAACAACATGCCATGCTGCAAATCCAATTTGCTTAACATTAATGTTTAAAGTTACTGGAAGCACTTTAGTTTTGCCTTTTAAACAGATAAGTAACTGACTGATTAAAGAATGAGCTCATAATAATAATTCACACTATAAAATGAAAAAAAAAAGTTAAACACATTCTGTCTGGGGTGGAGCCATTGATGGGATGCTACAGATGATTGCTCTCCGTTCAGATTTGGTTTCAGGAGTTGTGGTCCAGTTGAGGTTTGACATACATGTTCTGGATGGTAAAGTGCAATTTTGCATTGATTGATAAAGAACAGGCTGAACACCCATCCATAACTTGCTAAGAACTCTGCCAAGATAAATGTTCAAAGGGTGTGGTTATCATTTTTAGTACTACAAATATACTGTGATACAGGCCTATTCAATTCAAATCTTATCAAAAGCTTAAAGCCAAAATACATTTTAAAGTCAGCTGTAACCCCTTTTAATAAAAGCCAAGTTTATACTTTTCAATGCAATTTGTAAAGAATGTTTTTAATTTAGATACATTTCAGAGCTATTTACTGATTAACCAGCAATCCAACTGTATACAGGACTGTGTGTGATCCACTAGATGCCCTTGTTTCTGGGGTTTTTTTTTTAGACAATGTTGTGTTTGTGTGTGTTTTATGTCTTAAAAAGTTCATTATTACCTGATTGTCATTAGGTCAACAAAGTCTTAAAGACTAGTGTAAGGTTATCCTTTGTGGTATCCACTCAGGTTTTACTGGGTCATTTCAAAGATATATATCAGGGGCCTATGAGTTCATTTCCCTATGACAATAAATTAAGTAATGTATCCTTATGTTAAAAAATGTCTATGAAATCTCTACGATTTGAAAATGATATGGGCACAAGGTGCTTTAGTATTATAAGATGGGCATAAGGTGCTAGCATCATAAGAAAGTCATTTTCTTATGAAAGTGTCTTCAAGCAGTCAAAACTGTACAACAAGCATCTGATTTATAAATAACTGTAGATATTTCTTTGCTGGTTAGTTTACAATAGAAGCATAGACAGAAGCAAATTGTCCAGATTTCTCTATGACAAGAGGGACATAGATACCCAGCAGTGTGGAAGTGATTAAACAAAGTTTTGGGCACCATACTTTGACATTGTAACATAGCTCTGAATCCTCACAAACAGTGCAGCTTTATTACACAATACTGCTCCTAACATGGTTCTTCATAATTAGAACCATTTCTTGGTGAAACTGTAGCTCTGAGAATCTTTGAAACATCATGTTGAGCAATAGGACTTTCACTTGTTTTAGAATTAGATTTAGGTTTTAATGGTACGGTAATATTACTTAAACAATAACAACATTTCATTCAGAAAGGATTCATATTAATACCAGTGCTATCTATGTATCGAGACAGATTGATGTTAATATCACATGTTAATGAGGTCTATGAGCACAAGTATCTTTCTTCAGATGAATGGACAGTGTTTTTACATCATTATTCTTAATGGCACTGATGTGTTTCTTTGAACTGTATTTCCTCCTTATGGCAAAACTTGAATGGAAGTTATGAAATAAATGTCACAATACCCTAATAATCAGAAGCAGCATTTGCTAAAAATCAGTGAAACTGTCTGTTTCCAATAGTTAAAAAAAAACTTTATTCTGTACACAGATGCAGGGAATAATTAGACGAATGACGTCACAATAGTGTGAATGCGTCATCAATACTTTGGTAATACTCATTCACACCCGAGAAATGGTGTGTGTGTGCGTTGTGATAGTGGTAGACAGAGACTAACAGAGGGAGTCAGTGTTAGACAGACTTAGCTGTGACACAGCGGTAGTATCGTGGGATCTTGTTTTATCCTCTGATTTCGCAACACTAAGCAAGAACATGTTAGTCTCCTTTTTTTTTCCAACCTTATCTTAAGTTTCATGTTGATCTTCTTGTGTTACACCTTCCTGTCGCTCTGTCCCCCTTCCCTTTCCTCCTCACTTTGACTTTCTGCCTGGCTCACACAGGGGATAACTCCAACTCCAAACAGTGTGGAGTTAAAACCAACCCATTTAGCAATAGTGAAAATAAACCACTCCTTTTTCTCTCTCTTTTTTTCTCCCTCACTTCTCCCTATTTAGTCTCAGAAAAAATAAACTGCTCATTCTGTATTTGTTTTACATAGGAAGACCTGACCACCACAGAGTTTCCTTTGGGTCATTTCAGCCTTAACCTGCTTAATTTCCCTGTAAGAATAACTTAATCTGGTACCTCATGCTGCTAATTTGTGACATGTGACTTCATTAGGAGCCAATTGGATGTCAGCATCCTTAGATACCAAAGTCTTCCATCCCAGTTTTGTCATTATATTTTAGTTTACCTCAAAACATATGTGTTTTCCTAATAAAGAAATGCTGGTTTAAATAGCTACAATATGCAGTGATGATGCATTGTGTTAAGTCAAAAATCTTCGAGAACAGCAGTGAAATTCATCAACTTTTTCCTCTGTTCCTGAAAAGGTGACGCATTACAGATGTCAGGAAATGCAGTGTGCATGGAAACAAAAGTGACGCCAATGCCTATGGCTGGGAGGTGCAGGGAGAATAATAAAAGGTTTGCACATGTGTGTGTTATGGCCAAACATGCAAATGGGTTACAGCAAGTGTTAATGACCCTGGAGTCCCAGGACGCACTGAACGTAGTCGTTTTGGCTTCAGATCAAGAAACAACTCAACAGTTGCTGTGGAAACATACTCCAAATTTCTGTCTGAATATAATTGATGACTACCCCCAAAGTATTTACATGATTGCTGAATAAGATGGTAGCATAATGTGTCCTGTTTACATACTACATTAAGTGATTAGATAGAGGAGCTCCACCGTGTACTATATTTGGAATCACTTCAGCATGGATACACATAAGATAAAGGCATTGATGTGTCAGAACGTTCTGGAAAAATCAGTAGAAATTGTTTCACAAGCACGGACAAGAAATATATGTCTTAAGAAAAAAGGAAGTGATTAACATTGCGTAATTGTAACTGTAACTAATATATCTGACCTGCGTGTTTAAACACATCCATTTCGTTGGAAATGGTTTATCAAAGTTTTTTTATGACGTCTTTTGTTACTTGGCTTACTAGGGAAAAAAAATCAAGTGTATCACCATGAAAGTTTTGGTTGAAACTATTACTAATATTGTTGTCATTTTCATAGCTTTTCATTCATGTTGAGGTTAAGCCACACCTTGACATACATCAAGAGGTGAGGAAATATACAATTTATTATGAGTAGCATTATTCACGATGAGTCAATTCTGCAGAGAATTAATTACCAGTAATCAGTGCAGAATGCATCACAAGTAGTTAACTGTCAGTCAGTGTCAGACAAAGGTAGGCAACAATAATCTCACATAATCAAAGCAGCTACAGTTTATGTCCAAGTGCAAGACCTCACAGGATAATGGGAAATGCCTGGCTCTCACCTGATCTACTGTAAAAGCTGATTGGTTCAGATGGTGGACCAAGGGTGTGCTGGAGCCTATCCCAGCTGTCATACGGGCGAGAGGCAGGGTACACCCTGGACAGGTCACCAGTCTATCGCAGGGCCACATATAGACAAACAACCATTCACGCTCTCACTCACACCTATGGCCAATTTAGAGTCCCCAGTTAACCTGACTGCATGTCTTTGGACTGTGGGAGGAAGCCGGAGTGCCCAGAGAGAACCCACGCACACACAGGGATAAATTGCAAACTCCACACAGAAAGACCCTGGCCGACCCAGGGAATTGAACCCAGGACCTTCTTGCTGTGAGGCGACTGCTAATCACTGCACCACCGTGCCGCCCTTAGGCCGACATCATGTTATTTTATAAAAACTTTTACATTTTGTCTAAATTAAAATATTCTGATTTCATTGTGACCGTTAATTGTGTTAACTGAAGCTAGTCTACAAAGTGAACATTTAAAATTAACTGTTAGTTAACACAGAAATATTTAGTAAGTGGGATGTGAATATTCTTATACTAAGAAGCTGGACATTCTAAATATCTTATAGATCAATAAGCGAAACACATGTTTTAACGTTATGTTTATCAAATGAAAAAAATGGCACTTAGGACCTGATTTAGAAAAAGTCTTGCAAACTTGATAACACCCGCAAAAAAACTGCACAAGATGCTTTACTACTACTTGACACAGCATGTAAGAATGTGTTGAAATGTGTGTTTATCACTTTTGTTAATATATTTGGAATGATTAAAAAAATAATACAAACTAAATAGGATCAACCAAATGATCCAATTTTGTAATTGTGGGATGCTTTGGCATTATGGGGGTTAAGTGACTTACCGTGCCTACTCAACCACAGGCATAGCATTGAACTGTTATTAGTTACAGCACATTGTCAGGCCTTAACATTTCCACATCCAGAGCAAAATACAAAAATTCATACTTCACTTTGATAAATACACTTTTAGGCTATAGATGCATGCAATGTTTCACAAAATAAAGCCCTGTTTGGATCAGCTAGTGTTTGAGAGAGACTTAACCCACAATAATGAATGGAAGGACACAGTTCTGGGAGGGTTTTGCCTGCATCACTTATAAAAGTCATACTGTATGTTTAATTCACTCAATGCAAGAGAAGATATGTGCACACCAACCAAACCAAGCAAGCAAGTTTACAAACTCATCAACTGATTTGAACCAAACCAACCACATTAAGGCGTGAAAACACCCTCAGTCAAGCTAGAACTGGCCAGCTTCCAATGTAACCGGTCTCTCTATAGATTTCGAAGTTTCTCAAGCATGTGATGCACTGTTGTACTGGATTGTATTGCACCATAATATTTTTCTGTTTCCTTAATGTAAATACTGATATACATCTTTTTTTTTTTTTACAACTCTTCTTTTCACTCATTCAGCACTGTTTAGCTCACATGCGCTGTCAGCAAATCACCATACATTGTATACTAACATCATTCATGCGGGCTGATTACATGTTGATAGATGTACAATTCCTCTGCCATCAACTGTTGAAGGTTGGCAGTTCAACACACACAAAAACATTTTGCCGGCAATTTTCTCCACTGCATTTGCCCTTGTTTTATTTATGAATTTTCTCATGCTATATCTCCTGCTCCCTTGTGCACCGTTTTGTTCTCCTTTTTTGTTGTTTTTTATCATCCTCCCACTTCTTTTTTTCCTCCCTTTCTCTGTCTCGCCAACAGACTGCCTTTGAATTTCTCTTATTTTGAAATTTATTCCCCTTCAACTCGCATCTCGCGATCACTGTCCCCAGGAGCACTCATATCTGTTTCTCCACGCCTCTCTGTCTCCCTCTCCTCACATGCTGCCAACTTTCTTCTGCTCTCCAACTACACCATTATATCATCATCATCATTATGAACAGGCAGTGTAGCACATTGTTAGACAGTAGAGCTTGAATTGTGTAAGAAAAGACAGGCTACCTTTTGTCTTGTAAAATCACAACCAGGCTGTTTCCAGTTTGTTGGCCAGGTCTGTATTTGGGTGAAACAGCACTGTCTCCTCTTCTTCTCTCTTCCCAGAATCCCACGTACTTTGAGTTGGTTGTTACTCATTGAAGGAATCATTAATCACTTTTCAACCTCTTTGAGGGTTTCTACTCTGGTGGTAACACACTTGTTTCTTTTAGAGGATTTAATATGTTAGTCCTTTGTTTTCTTTAATTTTTACAGGCTTGCATGTGTCTTTGTGCTTTGCTTTTCTTGCTGTTTGTAGTAAATCTGTTGTCCCTGTTCCCATCAGTCAGTATATTCCAACAAATTGCCACCATCTCTGACAGTTTTCCCATACACCAGTAGTGGGAAAGGGTTGAATATGCCACAGATATTGTTCATCAGGCCAATGTGTGCTACAGTTTGCTGTGAAAGGCTTTTATTCTTTTCACGACGCTGACCTTAACTAAAATAAATATGAAAAGGATGGTTTGGCCATCAGCACTATGTTGACAGCATGTTAAATACAGTGCATATGAGTACACAAGTGCTTCATGTAAAATGGGGATGAGATATGGACATGCATGCGTGTGGAAACACTTCCAAGAAACCCGGACAGAGAACTTATTCATCTGTGTGTCTTGTGTTTGCCTTTGAATGGAGATAGTGGGTCTGTGGTGTGTCACTTGGTCTGATAGAATGAGGAACACATTGAGGGAGAGAACTGCCTATGTATGGGCGTGTGCGTGTGTACATGTGTGCTCATGTGCGTGTATGTTCATGTGTTTTAAAACTGGTAGACAACCAACCTGGCAACATCTGGTTATGCATCATTTACAGCTACTTTAACACAGAGAAAGACAGTATTGTTTTAAGGCAATTAGACTAACACACATAAACTTCCTGCAGCATACCATGTGTGTGAGACACCAGGATATACATGCATGAGAGTTTAGTCATGAACAGCTAGTGCAGATTGTACCATTGGTGCAGCTGAAATTTATTGAATCAAATTGTGCAGTAAAATGGCTTTCTCAAGGGTAGTTATCCAGCACCATGAAGCAGTACCTTCTAGTGCAAAACTGCAGCTGTTAAGCTAAATCTTGTATGTATACTGTAGCTCTGGGTTTATGTAGCACCTATCGTCTTGAAAACAGTGACCCATAGTTGGCTTATGACATCATCACTGGGTCTAATTAGATTGCAGGGGAAAATCACCCCGCTCTCAGACCAAACAGCCAGACCACCACGCTTCACATCCTTCTAGGAAAAGTTATGTGTTTGGGTGGAAACACCCATTAGCTTGTGCACATTTTCTAACATAAAGATACACACACAGATGTTAGAAATGCTGAAGCACACATGTATGTAGGCCACAGTGTATGTATTGTGCTGACGTTATATGTAAATACAGCTTATACTTTCAGGTTCCAATATTTATGCATCCATGTTAATAATGTTTACATATTAAAACACACACACGTGCACACACATATGCAATTATGCGCATGCACATCACAGCAGCTGTGACTGGACAGAGCCAAATAGCAAAGACGTCCCATTTCTTGGAAAGAAGATGGCTCCTCCAGTCTCCCAGCTTACCAAGAGATTTAAAGCAACACATGCTTGTCTCAAGCATATACTGTACTGTACATCATGTCACAATAACAGCTTTAAGACACTCTGTTTCTCTCTCACTGTCCAACTTCACAGCTGTGACAGATTAGACAATAGACAGACATTTTTTTCAAAGATGTCTAAATGTCTTCCCTAATATGGTACAAATGAACATTTATTTTGCAAAGATGAGAAGAAAATATTCTGGAAGGCAGTGTCAGTACAATTGCATAAGCAGGGACAAAGACAAGAACAGTTAATGATTTTGTGAGCAACTTGGCATGATTAATGACTTATCTGTCAGTAAATCCTCACAGTGTGGGTTTTTTGTGTCTGTGCATGTGAACATGTGTGTGCGTGGGTGCTGCACTAAATGCCAAATGGCCCTCAATCGATATCGCCCAATGGGAAAATGGGTTCTTTGCCCGCTTTGTCCAATTGGAACATGAGCCAGAGCAAACAGGGGTGTAACCTCATAATGCATCAAGGCGTGACTCCACTAGGGTGTGGTATCCCAATCGCAGTGTGAATTTATCTACAAATGCATGTCCATGTGTGTGTGTGTGTGTGTGTGTGTGTGTGTGTGTGTGTCGCACTGTATTTGAAAGATGAGGAAGATGGGACAAAGAGGGGAGGAAGATGACAAGATGGCTGAAAAATTGGAAACAGAGGAGAGAGGGAGACTGGAAAGGCAGAAAGACAGAAAAGAACAAAAGGAAGAAGTAAAGTGAGGAAAGACAGAAAATTAAATGTCAGTTATAATGTGGCTTTATGGGTTAACTGATTGAGTAAAAAACAGCAAATAAACGGTACAAGCATAGTTCTTGTCTGGAATGGTAATTTTGTGTTTTTGGTATTGGTTCTTCACAAGTATAATGACAAACACATCAAAAATGAATCTGAGAAAATGTGAATAAAAAGGAGCAAACACATGCAAGGTCCATCCCAAGTCTTAAAAGGGGAATTATACTGTTTACCGTCAAGACAGAGGCAATAAAAATAATTGATGATTTTCCTAAGCTGTAAAATCCTGTCTCAAAGTACAAACCATTTTTGGCGCCTAATGGTCCTTCAAATTTTACCATGGCTTCCCAGACTGCGTTTTATTTTATCACCCCACCACTGCTGCATATTGCTTTTCTTTTCTTTTCTTTCTTTTTGACATGTTATCTTAATTAGCAGTGAACTGCAGAGAGGCAGACAGGAAACATGGGACTATAGAGAGAAAGTACAATATGAAACTCAGGTCTCACGTTTACTTTTCAGGTGATGGTATGTAGTCAGGAAGAAGCAACATTTTAGATTAGTTTTCAATGAAATGACATGTACTGTCAGGACAATGAATCCCAAGTTGTTTCAGTATCTGAAAAATGGCTAGACCCGCTAAACCTTCATTGGTGTGTTCTCTGTCCATGAGGATCAATAAAGAAGTACATAAATAAAAATATTGAAGGGCTGAATGACAGAAAGAGAGAGAAGGTGAGATAGAGAAGATACTTTTTTGAATAAAAACAATTTGTTTACTCAGACATAAATAATCGAAATGATCAAAAAAACTTTTTAACAATGTTCCTAGAAAGTCAATTTTTGATATGTATTGACATGGACAAGATAAAAATTATTTGATACTCTTGAAGTGAACTCTTATGCTGTCACCCTTCTCTGTTCCATGATGCCATTCTTCTTCCAACAGGGTTTTAAGTCTGGCTAATGGCTCCCATGAGATCACTTCAAAGCCAGCTTCGAAGCCCAGCGAAAACTGTCTGTTGATGGAGACTGGGTCAGAGTGACACACATACACAACATTCACACATCCAGGCATGCATACACATTCACGTGGTCTGGCTACAGAGTCCTGTCTGTCCGTGCTGCCAGGTGACATCACCTTTTTATGAAGTGCATCCTGTTCTACACTGGCTGGGGCCTTGTTTGGATTGGGCTGCGCTATGACTTGGTCCACGCTGAAACTAATACTGCTGAAGCCAGATCAGGGGAAGGAAACCTGGAGCTATGACTTAAAGAAGGTAACCAGACCTGATGCTGTGGCATTTCAGGTTTGGGGTTGCCGGGGCTAGAGTAAAGGTTATTAGGCTAGGCAGAGCATCTAAAACTGGAGATAGGATTGATTTAATGGAGGAAAGGGGAGACTTCAGGCTTTGAGTACTTAGGAGCAAAATATGGGTAATTTGGGGGGCTCAAGGGTAGAACCAAAGGTGGGAAGGGGTTTTGAGGTCTGGGTTGTTAGGTTTGGGTTTGGCTCTGAGGTTGTTGGATACAATTATAAAGGCAAAGAAAGAACCAGCAGAGTCACTTATTTTATTTGATTTATGATAGGCTCTCACTTCGATACAGAGAGCACTTGTTGGAGGAGGAGATTATTTTTCTTAGCTGGAGTTAAACCAGCAACCATGCAGGCACCTTCCTGACCAGACAACCTGAGTAAGAAACACTAAACCTGAGTTGGAGAATGGATCCAGTGCTGAAACTCTTGACATCACATTATATCACATCATTAATCTCACTCAATTCACAATGCTAATCATGGCCACCGACAAGGGCATGGCACTGCAGCTGGCAGGCCTTCATGTTGAGATAGACATTTTCCAGAAGGCCCTGTGCACGCTCTGGAGCAGGCTTTTTAAAGGATTAGATGAACTTTGTGGTATGGTGGTACGTCTCTCATACCTCAGCTGCTCCAACCACAGTTAAAAGGTTTTTGTCAGAATTCATCTGGGGTGGGTAGCTGTGGGCATGTGTGTGAGTGACTTTGAGAGAAGGTGGTGAAAGATACAGAGACAACAGAGAAAGTGAGCTAAAGTAAGGTGAGGTCTGAAATTAGGCAGAGCTGAAGAAAATTTAAACTCCTTATTAATCCCAGAGGGAAATTGTTTAAATTGATTTAATTTCACCTCAGTGCATTTCTATCTAACAAAACCTACTTATAATACTTCAAGTACTAGGGGTTCAAAAATGTTTGTGTTGATGAGTCTGCATCATGCACAAATCAAAATGACTGTATGTACATAACAATATACTGTAATATGTGGCTTTGTGCAGCACTTGAAGTATGAATGAAGTATGTCTCAACAGCAACTGCTCTGTGTGGAGCTACTGTTTGAGAAGAGCCTCAGATTAATACTGTATATGAAAGAAAAAGTTCCTGATTCTCATGGTTATTCCAGCATTTGTTTTACTGTTTGAGGTTTGATTGGCAACCACCTAATGGTTAAGCAACCTTAATTTGATTTCATACCCTGTAATAGTTTAATGCCATTTTACTGTATTTGCATAATTTTTTTATTTCTTATTTCTTAACTGTGATGTGAAAGGAAAACCTTGTGCATAACAAAGGCAGCAGACACTGATATGTACTATCAACTGCAGATAAATGAATTGGGCAACAAGTCCCTCTAAATGGTCTGCACTTATATAGCACTTTTCTATCTCACAGCACTTTTACACTGCTTCTCATTGACCCATTCACTCTCACAAGAACACACACACTCACACACTGATGGCAAAGCTGCTATGCAACTGACCTGACTCATCAGGGGCAACTTGGGGTATAGTGTTTTGCCTATGGACTCTGGAATCAAACCACTGATCCTATGACTGGTACACAACCCCTCAACCTCCTAAACCACAGCCGTCTCAAAGCCAATTAAAATTGAAACTAACACACAGTGACCTGTAGAAGGTCACCGTGACCATGTAAGTCACTATTCAAATTAGCTAGTTTGCACTGTGAAATGGAGCACTGGTCTGTCTGCATATTTCTCTGGCCTCAGTCAGCTCCCCCCAACACCGTCAAAAAAAAAAGAAAAACAAAAAAACCCCACACATTCTCAAGAAACAATCTCCTCTGTCTCAGTACAGTTAAAATCTGTGAACCACACCTCCACAATAAGCCCAGGGGAGATGAGACATAAGGTTACTCTCCTGCTGCATGTCAGATTTCCAGGTTTGAGCATGCAAACTCATTTCTCAATTACCAGAGAAAGTTGGTTTCTCTGAGTTACCTAATTACTTAACTGCATGCAAATGTAGGCATAGTCATGTATGACAAAACTTTCTGATGAAAACTGTGGTATTCTCTTCCACCATTCATTCTACACTACCTATTCAAGACATGTTTACTACTCCAATATGCTGCCCTGCCATTGTGTACTAAAGGTACCATAATGACATAAGGGGGTCACCATTAGCCCTTTAAGATGCCTCAAGAGACAGTGTCAGAGACAGTGTTAAAGACCCGAGGTGGCATAGGGTGTTGCTGGCAAAGGGGTGTGAAGTTGTGTGATGTTTTATTGTTAGAAAAACTACTGGGGTTGTTTTTTTTCTTTGGAGACTGTCCTATGCCTCCACACCATAATCATTTATGACCATGTTATACTATATGCACATCTGAATTACATCCAAAATGTACCTAGCAAAATCACATCATGGTTCATCCAACATTATTGTTTTGAAAACTATGTACATCCAGCATGCATGTTATACGTCACATCGGACATCAATTTAAACATGACGGTACTAATATGTATTACTGTGCCCGTACTTGTGTAAAATAAGGAGTGCATTTAAGGTACCTTTTCTTTTAAAGAACATTTATGTCAGTGTGGTGGCGTTTCTCTGTAAAAAAGGCCTGTTTACATAGCAGTGGAGCAGGCACAACTATCAATATGCAAAGTGATGACTAAGGTTGTCTCTACTTGCCTTTGTGTTGAACTGGGGGGAGTGCAGTGGGTGGTGCATGAGCGCTCATTTCCATGACTGAGATTTATAAAACAGAATCATACATACATGTGTCTGAATGTGTATGCATATTTCTGCTTTTGTGTGTACACACAGTTTGAGTTAGAAATCTGTGCAGACTTGCATCTAGCCTAATGACATTCACATGCTTTTGCGCCTAGAAGTGGCCTAGTATATCCACAGGCTGACCAGCTGATCACTGAACATCATAAATAAAGCATGTCATAAATGCATGTTAGTCAGAATTAGTGATTAAGGCCAAAGCTTCATGTTATGGGATCACTTCTTTGCTTACAGTGTTGAAGATGGATAGTAAAGATATAAATGTGTCAAGCTGTGATTATACCATATGGACTTGCTAACATACTACTGTAATATGTTTAGAATCAAACAATCACAAATTATTTCTTCCTAATAAACAAAGGACTCAATCTTAGCAAGAAAGTGCTGAGACTGAGTCTTTCAGATTGCCTTTTTTGTTTCATGTTCTCTTTAATGTATAATGTTGATACTGTACCTGACAGTACAAGGAGCCTGTTGTTGAATGATTAATTAACGTGAAAAACTGTACTATGAATATTATGTTGCATCTCTTCGTCACCAGTATTCATCAATCATCAGTGAAAGCTTGTCATATTTGATCAGTTTTGCTGATGCTTTTTCGTCCATGAAACGTGACTGTGCAACAAAACAGCTTGTCAATCATTGTAGTTTAAGCAAGAGATGAATTTTCAGTAAACTGATATGTGGATAGCTTTTTTCAAGCTTGCTCTTTCTTACAGGGTTTACATTATTTATTCAGTGCTCACAATCCTCTACTGCCTTAACATTCTAGTAAGAGATGGATTTTCCCATGGCTGCTATTGTAACATTTGACTTTGTAGTTCCTAACCTTATGTTGCCCAGATGGTTAGAAACCAATTATGAGTCATGAAAATGTACAGATATATTCAGACTACTGCTTATACTGAGCAAACGGACTGTATGGCTGTAACGTCATCACAACTATGAGAACCTCGCTGATATTGGGAGGAGTATGCAAACTTTACCCACGCCCAGAAAAACAATATTTTAAGCAAGTCGATCAAAAGTAAACAGATTCAAATCAATCTGTATATGTATATGTATATGTATATGTAAATGTAAATGTAAATGTAAATGTATATGTATATGTATATGTAAATGTATCTGTATATGTATATGTATAACATGTCACTTGTCAAATAGATTTCTGTATTGAAGTCTGATAATCTATAAGTGCTTTGAAACACTACTGATTTCCCAGCCTCAGTTGTATTGTGGCTGACTATGAGAGCAGTGGAAATTAATAGCATAATTTGGCTTTTGCTTCAGCATTTCTGTTTTTTAAAGTTAAATACAGTTATTCACTGCACGTGTTGTTTAATGTAAGCTGCTGAATGAGATTATTTTGGCCCTGAGTATGTCCTCTTCAATTAGAATAAATTTTAATTAGATAACATGGTTATTATGACTAAAATCCTGAAAGACAACTGAAAGCAGGTGCACTCAACTGTACACAGAAAGGCTTTGCAGGCATCTGCTTTTTTAGCAATTGGTCTGATTAATGCTAGACACACTTCAGTCACTCCAGTGATAAACTGGATACTGAAAAATTGATTCCTAGAATATTTTATTTTCCCAAGCTTCTGGGAACGCTCTAAAGGGACTAAGTGGTTTCACGGTTGTTGTTTGCCAACAGGAAGTGCTTAGAGGCATCATGGTCACTTTACTTGGTCACCAATGGAATGTGTTTATCACCAATTGACACATTTTCAACACAGTTTTAGTCCCATTTTCTCTCAAAGGAACTGTCAGACAGATCCACAGTTTCCAGAAACTGTCAGTCATCTGTGCCTCCAGTTAAGACAAAATATGATAAAGGATGAAGGGAAATTGGTAATTATACTTTCTTAAAGATAGACTTTTGTACACTATTGAAACGTTTTCTAAATGTGTGGTAAAGGGATATCTGATATACTGTATGTAGGTTTGTTATCTATCATGATCAATTTTTCAGTAATCTAATAATTTATGTAGAACTTATCTATCTTTAGGTGTACTTGCTCTTATGCATTAGCATATATGCAATTTGTATCTTGTGTCTGAGAAAGAGTTCTTTAGTTTGTTGTTTATTGATTTGTTTTTTTCCTTTTTGTTCTAACAAGGTGATGCTTTTTTTGAAAAATCTAATTCCATATGATTACCTGAGATAAACCTTTATGTTAACACTGTGACTTTTGCCCCATTTTTGAGAAAGCATGCTCTCCTGTGATCTTGTGTTTTACTGTCACCTACTATTCCCATCTCCCTATATGCTTCGTTCACCTCCTCCCTTCTCTTGGCTTCCTAAAACCTCCTTCTCATTTCTCTGTCTCTCTACCTCCACATTCTCATTTTCTCCCCTCTGCACTTTCTTCTATTTTTCTGTCTTATCCTTTTCTCTTTTACCCTCTCTTCTACTTTCCTTGCTTTTCCTCCCTCTTTTCACCCCCTGCCACTTCTCCTCTTGGTCTGTTAGTAACTAATGTTCCTTAAAGGGGGGCTGTTCAGTTTGGAGAAAGCTTTACCCCCTGCATTGACATCTGTTGCCTGCTACCAGTGAGTCATACTGACACACACACACATTGCCTCTCCCTGTCTGTGTGACCCCCACCGTCTCTACTTCTTTTAAATTGTGTTAACCCTCTCACATTCTCACTTCTTCACAATCCTCTGTGTCCACAGTTTGTCCCCAGTTTACTCTCCTTCCATTGATTTCTCTCCTGGTCTTACCTACCTTTGTCTCTATCTCTCCCTTCAGGACTAGGGGGGGGGGAA
>OMLM01014790.1:0-10185 GCA_900302695.1 Helostoma temminkii | reverse complement strand
TTTTTATTTACATATCAGAGGTATACCTGGCAAAGTAGTGTTTAAGTAAACTTGCTGTAAATTTACAATTAGAGTATAGGTCAAGTATAGTACAAGTATAGGCCTTGGCCTATACTTAAGTATACTGACAAGATAGAATCCCAGCATGCATTTCAGTAGTTTAACTTCATAAACAAACAACTATTAAATTAATAGTGTTGTGTGACATAGTGTTTTGCTTTTTAAAGAGACAAATTATGGTAAAATAATAATATAATATAATAATTTAACTAAACTATAACTAAACTAAACTAAATTATAAACTTGAAACTGTTAGTAAGAAGAGTGAGCAGTCAATAGGAGCTGCCAGTAACTTTAGACTTAAAATTATTACTTCCACAATTACACAGCTGTGGTGATTGACACAGCTGTGCTTCAGCTTATCGACAGGGGAGGAAGTCATACTGCATGGAAACTATTAACAATTATTTGGAATTGATGATTGACGATAAAGTTTACTGTAAAAGAATATTTTGATAATCTAGAAAGTATGCTATTGTTCCATTAATGCTACACTAAAATATATATTAAAGTATATATTAAAGTCTATTTGTAGTATACCTAAAGTATATGCTTATATATGCTTATAAACTGAAAAGTGGGCCAATTTAGTCCCAGGAAGAATTTAAATGGTATACTCGAAAGTATACTAGAAGTACAAAGACATAAGTATACTTACTATACTTGAAGTACATTTAAGTATACTTAATAAAATAAACTTTAAGTATACGTCTTTTTCGTAAGAGTAGGTCCAGAATTTTTCATGATTTTTCCTTTATACACCACCACAATGGATTTGAAATAAGATAATCGAGATGTGATCACAGTGTAGATGTCATAAAAACCCTAACTGTCCAAATACTTCTGGAGTTAACTATATACTCTGGTTTATAATGTGGCTGTGTGAGGCATGGCCACATACATGTATTGTAATTAAATTCATGGATTGTTTGTGTTTTAGTTTCCAGCACTTTCCATGTTTACTTCTTTCCATGTTTTAAATTAAAGACAGCTACTGCAATTTCAAGAATATATTATATGGATATTAGATATTATTTGGCTTTGTTGAACATTCACTGCAGTGCACAATAAAAAAGACATAATTTCTGAAAATGTAGCGATATGTGTTTATACAAACGAACCTCTCATATGCGGTTTTCTCTTGTTCAATGACCTTTATATGGTAATGAGTCGCTACATATATACATACAGTGTGGTATTCCATTCCTGTCCATTTCAAAAACAGAGTGGACAGGAAGGTTGCAACAAGAGTCAACCTAGTCCAACATAGGTCCAATTTTGCAAACCTGCACAAGTAAAACAGGGTACTGGAGCGACCCATTACCCGCAGTTCTCTAAAACTAGTCATTAATGACTCAACCTGTAGACATTACCTACTGTTAATATTTAAAATGTATAGTTTCACACATTAAAACTTATCCAGGCTGTAGCTGTTTATTAGCAGGACATGTAGAATGAGCTGTCTGAGGACGCAGTCCCATTCAGATCCACAATACATTGACTCAACTCCAGGTGTTTATGGAGTTGAGGGAATATTTTGCTGTGGACCGCATTAATTCATTTATACTTGTGGCTACATGCGATATGAATATATTGTTCTTAGGATAACTGTTACATATAGTTTGCAGGTAACTCAGGTAACTAACTCAAGTTCAGTTTTACAATAAATGCTCTAAAGTGAGTTTTGGGTACATACACTTTCTGTATTTTTCCCCCTTTCATCGTCACTATTTTCTCTGCAGTGCATTGCTTGACAGTAATAATTATCTGTAAGAAACGCTGTGGACTGTAAGTATATGGATTAAATTAAGCTTTCAGGCAAAGAACTTGCATTGAGAAATTAGAAATTAGGAGTTTTTCGAGTTTCTCAAAAAATCATTTCAGCTCTAATACTGTATGTTCTGTGTTGTACAATTATGTTTGCATGTAATCTATGTACTGTATGTATAACCTCTGTTCAGCACTAACGGGAGCCTGCACTATCTAGGATTATCTTTGTCCAGTATTATAAGTAGCTGTAGTTTCAGTTTGCAGTACAGACAATAACACATCATTGCCACAGCTCTCCTTTCACAGCTGTTTTGATGTTTATTGGTTTTCTCAAGCCTAGACTACATACATCATGGTAAACTGTAGCAACAGGAGCCAAGCATATGGTGCCAATAACATTAAAAGAAACAAGAGAGACCGGACAGAGGACAAGGAAGCCATTCAGATCTTCTCTTACAATCACTCTAGCATATTTGCCATGCAGTCCAAAAAAAGACATGGAAAACAGACAGTGGTTTTGAATATAAGTAATAAGCCAATAGTTTTCCATCCAAATGTTCATGTTTAAATATAGTTTAAATGCAACATGAGAATGTGACACTTGTAGTTTTCCAAAATTACATTTGGCAAAAATCGATGCGCAATATCTTTGTGGATCTAATGTTAAAATCAGTATCTCATATACATCATACTAAATGACATTTTTAGAGGCAGTAAGGGACCATCAAACTTTTGTTTTTCAACTGAATGTGCATAAATCACGAGTAACAGCTTGCAGCACTTTGTGCTGAAATAAAAGACCAAAGGCTCTTTGCCAAATATACAACAGTAAACAGCTGGAAAGATGTGCCAGCACACGGCTGCTCTGCAGGGAGGGATGAAGGCAAATTGCGAAGCTCTGATAATTGGTGATTAGCTTCCACCTCTCACTGGTTCTCTTGCAAGCTCCTCCTGATCCCCACCGCACTAAGACTCTTGTGTTTTACACTAAAGGCTTCAATAACAGATTCTTCTGACCCACTCAAATCAGTAGCAGGATTCTCAGACAGCTGTACTGTATGTGTGATCGTAAAGACTCTGGACGAACTAAATCAATTTCAAAATGCTGCTTCCAGAGTCTTCAAGGCCTGCACACACCTAAAAACTGTATAACAGTTCCAAAGAATGGACACATAGATCACGGATTTCTAATCTTTGATAGTTTGAAAGTAGCACATATCTGACAACTGAGTAGACTGTGGCCAACACACTTAACAACTGCTCAGGTAGCAACTGGAAGTTCTGACAGAAAACAACAATGAGAATCCAGGGAAAATCTTGTGTCAGAACAAGCATAAATGCCAACTGGCAGCTTTTACTCTTCATAAACAGTGAAATTTGCACTGGAAAAAAAAGATAAAGCACTTTTGGGGTGAGATCGTGGATGGAGAGGCGCAGACAAGGCAGAGTATGGAGCCTACATAGAAAAATAGAGATAAAATAAGTAGTCTATCATCAGGTAAAGCTGTTGTGACATCACTGGGCGCCAACGTCAGTCGCAAATGGTTTTAACAGCAACTGACAACGACTAGTTAACAAGACTAAAGACTGGAATCATTACAAAGTACACACTTAATGCAGCAACACAGGGAGCAACTTTTCAGTCCAAACTGGGCTCTGGACTTTGGTTATAATACTTCCTACTTATATTACACAAGTTCAATGGTACATTTACCACTGTTTTTGTTTCAACACAACAACAACAGACATGTTTAAGAACAATGTTCATTTTGAAAGTTTTCCTGCTTCTTACATCAAGAAATCATTTGCAGATATAATTGCAAAAGTGTTTCTGGGACTGGGACCAAGTCTTATGTATACTGATAATGGGCCTTTGTACGCCATTTATCCATCTATTATAGTTACAACAATAACAATAACTTCTACTCTGCATTCCTGACCAATCTGATATTATTTCAATGGACAACAAAAAAAAGATTTTCTTTTTAGAAAACATGGACCACAGGTGACCACAAACTTTTGAATGTTAGTGTATGTAATAATAGCTCTCAGCATGGTATGGCTGCGATGTCCTTACAATCAAGACACCACTGGTGTGATGTTATACTTTTCTCTCTTATTACCCATTTTTCCAACCAAATACTTAATTCTGCATTCATGTGAAACTTCAACTGTCTCTTACATAGCTTCAGAGAAGAGGCAGGTTTGCCACGAGTTCTAAAAACGTGACAGACTCCCATTGTTTGAAAAACCCACTAGAAGCAGCCTGCAGTTAAACATTACAGCTGTTTGAGTCATGTCATACCACGATGTATTGCAGTTTTTCCTTACATGACTTAATTACACATCTAAGTTAATGGTGATACTTTCACTTTTTCCATTACCATGCACAGTTTCTCTAGTAGCACTAAGGAGACAGAAGTCAAAGCACCCAAACAGGTGTTTTTAGTTATTGTGGCTGCTCAGGTTGATGATGGGTGGGGCTACATTCAGAATTACATGAGGTCACCAAGCTTCATGATCTAATAGAAATGTTAAAGGCCCAAATTGTCTAACTTCAACAGGTGTAATAAAACTAACAAGAAAGTGATGTAGATGTCAGCCTGGCTTAATGTGTCCACACCCGGGTACTAATAAGGGAATAAACTGAAAACACTTTGTAGGTGCAAAACTTCAACTTCAGGACAGTTGGGAAATAGAAAATATGTGGCCTGATGTCATTATATATATATATATATATATATAAGTAGAATAAAATAAAGATTTTAGCACTATTAAATCTGTGGATATATTTACACTAGAAATGTATAGATGAAACAATAAAGCTTGGCAGAGCTGTTTTGTGTGGGAGACTGCTATGATTGCTGGAACTCACAGGAAACTTCAATGATTTTTGCTGTGATTGTACAAAATTGCAGAGTTGGAAATAACTGGTTGATTTTGTTTACAATCACAACATTAAAAAATCCAGGAGTGACTGTATGTTTTCACAGCCAACCAAACGTATGTTTATAAAATACTACTCCAAGCATTGTCAAAATTATGGCGCTTGTAACTGAAATGTACATAGGAACTGACAAGAACAGTTTCTACTGCAACAAATATAAAGGTGGTTTTGGATTTTGAATTGACAACACTAATATAAAGAACATGGGCATTACACTGTGGCATACAGCATCTGCAATTATAAATATATTAGCAGTTATTCAGCTTAAATGGATGGGTCCATGTGTTGAAGTCAGCAATGTAAAACCACCGTAAAGCCTGGCCCAGTCGGAGCTGCCTTGCTGTTTTGCAGACCTCCTTTTTTCAGCTCCCTGTTTCTGACTCATTACCTCAGCCACCTTTCACTGATGTACTACATGAAGTTAAGTCTCTTAACTTCCAGTTTCACAACACCATGATTGTATTGTCATTGGTCATTAAAAGCTGATTCATTACTGTGAAATGAAAACACAAAGTGACAGTACTACGCATTGTTATCCTTATTTTTATACAGGCTCTGCTTTAGCTGTGTCACACGGCTAAAGCATGAAAAGCATTTATTAAATAGAAATGTATATATTTTGTGTTTTGAATATCACTATTCTAGCAATAATCACCTGTTTTTGATATGAAATTCCATGCAATATTAAAATACAATTGACAGGTGTAGTTCAACACAGGGAAGAATCAACCCACGTCTTATTAACACAAAGTACTGCCATTAATTGATTTGTTGAGTTTAGTAAGATGCAACATTGAAGCCAAATTGAACTGTCCAAGCAGCAAAAGAGCATGAAGAAAAAGGGTAGAAGAAAGTGAAAAGCAAAGCATTAGCATCCACTTTCTTCATTTACTTTCTTGTTTGTGTCTATATGTACTGTTGTGTTTAAACTTATTACAGTGAGTATGAGTGATATCTAAGGAATCATGCTATGCTTCAGCTCTCAAATTGCTGATCATCTACACTCAGTATAGCGCCAACACACGGTGAGCACCAGAGCAACTGCCCTGCACACACTCCAATCATGCTGGCTTCTATATAGACAAATGATTGCTTTCCACAGTTGCTGCTGGACTGTTGTTTTGCTTGGAACTCCTACATTATCAGCAATATTATCAGCCTATTACTGTATATGTGGCACAAAGTACAATTGTATTTGCTTGTCAAATATTAGAAATGCTACCTTTCATAAAACATACAGCTTTTTATTTGCTAGCTACAGTAAAATCTTTTCCTCCAATTTTAAATGTTTGCCACAATGTGTGGTTTTATGAAATCTGGTTAACACCAATTAAATAAACTCAGAAATGCAGTGGTCAAACCAATAAACAAAAACTGAGCTATTTTCTCTGTTCCAAACATTTTTCTGTTTTATCTGTTAATAACTTTGGGCAATATACTGTGTCTTTTGTTCAATTCAGTACAGTTTTGTTTAAACTGTATATATGGATCCTATGTTACAACACTGCTGCAGACCACAGAGCATTTACAGTCAAATAGATTTAAATGTGGGAGCTTCCCACTGTAACCACAGTCTTGTTCTACTGGCTGCTGATCAGCCCCAGTGGGCAGTTTGGACATAAGAACATTTCTCAATGGTTATTTATTATTATGGAGTCATTAAAGGAAAAGGGGCGACAGAGATCCCCCATTCTGTCTGCTCAACCCTAGTGTAGAAACATTTCAGAGCCATGATTCCCACTGATAGGAGGACGACTATAATTCTGTGTGAACAGAAACTGTATCTTTTATGTTTAAGATTTGAAGAACTTTCAATCCCAGTAAAAAATGCTTTATAACATGTAGTTATGCTGCAGCTCTTTCACCGCAGGACATAATAGTAAATGCATATAAACTCACTGTGGGAAGGTAAATGCTTCAACATATTACCCATGTAGAAACCCTCAAATTGTGTAAAATGTAGATCTACTTATATTTTTATGATTGTTTGCTTTAGGTAAAGCTCTGTGCTTGTGTCTACCCTCTACTATGGCTCAATATAGCTTCTCTTGAAATGGGCTGTGTGGTCTTTGTCACTCTATAATGACATAAACTAATGTTCTTCTTTGCTCATTTGTTCTTACAGAGAGAAAGCCTCAGACAAATAAGCCTTGTTATACTTACTTTGCCTACTTCTTTATATTTCTTTATAAAATATATGGCGACCACTGCAACATATAGTGTTTCATTCATTATAGAGGTTCTGGATTTATTCCCAGCTAGTTTTGTCCAGATTTCAAAATCCTTTGAGTAAAACATTTACACCCCAAGTTGTGCTTTCTGTGCAGGCCAGTGCCTGGTGTGGAAGCTGTGCTCCATGGCTATCACACAGGTCAATTCATACTTTCCACTTGCGCTTTGACAGACATGTGCTCTCACTATGACTGCACACACAATTCTAGTCATACTACAGCTGGTGATACGTACAGAGATACTTTCCACACATGCACACTACAAAATGTGATGGCATATGATTGCGCAAGCGTCAAGTTTACCTGTCTGTCACATGCGCACTTTGTGTGATCATGAATACCATAGAAATTACAGAAACACTGAAAGCAGTGTTTGCTAAGAAGTAGCAAATAGTATATATGCTAACATACCTATTATCAAGAGATTACCCTCCATGCAAACATTTGCTGATTATGTTTGTAAAATATGCAGAATATATTCTTATCTTCAGCATGTGGCCATATCATGGTTAACATTAGTTACATTAGTGAGGGAAACAGCAGAACATCATGTGAAGCATTCACACCTACATGTAGAAGACACACAGACACTCATTAACACATCATTTGCACACAAATGCAGTAACATTTACATTCGAATGAAATAGCTACAGTATATGCAGTCCTGCCCACGTACTCAGATACTGCTACGCATTCATGAATTTCACCCATAGCTTTTAACTGGTACATTTCATTTCAACTATCTAACATTTAATTGGTCATTTGCAATCTGTGTGTAAATTGTGGCTTGTGCCATAATGGACACCATGCAGATCTCCACTGTTGCAGTACCTTGATTGTGTGATACCAACATTATACTCTGTGACAAGAGAGCTCAAACCATGACATAAGGAACATAAACACATTTCTGAAAGAAAAAAACACATTTAAGTTTCAGTTCTAGACAGTTTGAGATACTTTAATCGATTGGAGCTATAATCACACTCTTTCCCATGAAAACATCATAGCCCTAACGTCAGACACTGATCGATTGCGAAGTAAAGGTCAAACTTTTTCTTTCCTTGTGAACATGTGCCTGGTGGGTGCGGTACTTGTTTGTTATGGTCCCTGAAAACAATCACAATATGATAGAAAACAGCTACTCAAGAAAATACTGCAACTGGGGACTGTGCATAAGGATGGTTTGCACGTGTTTGTGTGTTTAAGCCTGTAGAAATAAATACAGGGCAAAGGTCTGGTAAATGACAAAGGTGCATAGAGCAAATTGAGTGTTAATGGATTTATGTGCATCATTTCCCACTCTGTAAAGTTTGTCTGTGCATGCAGCAGTGATGTCACTTTATGTCTGTGTGTGTGAATTCATATATTTCATTTGCACGAGTAAGAGAATAGAATTTGTTTGTTGGTATAGGTGGAAGGTTTGGATTTGGATGCATGTTGTCAGTGACAGCTGTCATCTTTCACATATGGAAAATAGCATCCCTCCTGTCCTCTATGTACTACACACAAACACACACATCTGAGTGATTTATTTACTACCATGTCAATTTTGAATATTACACCATCATAAACAGCAGAACAAGACTTGAGTCCACATGTGCTCATTTGACAATTACTGAAATGAAAAATGAATTTGGCAGCAAATGTGAAACACAATAGGGCACCGTAATTCACTCTCACATGTGTGCACACAAACACAAAAAGACAAGGTGCCCCATAAACACTCACTTAATGTGGGTGGGATTGCAGCTGGAACAGACACTCTCCATCAAATAGAGCTGTATAGATTACATTTTGATCACATCATGATGTTGACTGGCTAGTCAAACCAAAGGAGGTCATACTGGGACAATACTCACCCAAATCATCTGCGTGTATATATTTAAATAATACATATGTTTGTGTATGAGTTGGTAAAAACACATCTCACTGTTTAATAGACAGTAAAACTACATACACTGCATTTCCGTGCTAGTAAAGTGCCTATTGTTTGTTGCAGAGAGCAGATTTAGAAGAAATTTTAGAAGAAATTCACACTTGGAATATTTACACTGAAGCTGAGTGTTAATATAAGACACCAAGGGAAGTGATATTATATCATACGATGATAATACCTGGAACTTTTTGTGCTTACCCTAATCATTTTGTCTTTATGCAGCCATCGCTGCCATTTGCATCATGGTACAATCCGCTGTGCAGTCAGCAACATAATTTCATCATCATTTCTTTCTTCTCATGATGTGCAACAAAACAAAACTCGGTAACACTTTAAATGGCGGGCTGCAATTAGCTACGTATCCTGCAGAGGGCACACTCTAATGTAGCTATGTAGCTAAACTTTTTACAACCTATAGTCACATGACATGAAGATATAATAATAATAATATTTAGTAAAAAAAAACTGCTTATAAAAGGTTTTCACAGAATGACAATTTACAGATGGTCCCTAACACTGTGTAAACATGTACCAAGTAGGTGAAGTTTTACTGCCTCTATTGAGCATCAGACATAGATCAGCAGATCTGCTTCCTGGAGTCTTTTCAGCCAAATGTCTGTTGAACAAGAGGGTAACAGTGATCACTTTAATTTACAGGCAGCATGTTTAGTATTCAGTATGTAAGTACCTGGAACAAGGAATATACCTACCCAGTAATTGCAAAAGAGGTACATATGCACAATATAGTCCATAGGTACCTAGTAAAACTACAATAAATACTCTCTACTTTGAAAATACTTACAGTATACGTACATTTATTGTTCTGATTCTTTTTCCTCAAACATTGCAAATTATTCCTCTGTATCGACAAATATGTATCGGTACATAGTGCATAGATAAACCAGTATTACAGAGAAGTACACTGTTAATTTGATGAACTTACACTGTAAATTGTGGCCTGTAAAATTGTTATTATCGTTAACCAAAGCTTCTCTTCTCCTGCTATTCTTTTAAGAAAAGACGTTCATGAAGAAGAGACTTTCTTTTTCAGTCAGAGAGCACTGGGTCCTTGTCTGCCCCCATGTGGCTGACCTTTTTAAACCCTCCAGACAGACACAAATTACCCACGGAAGTATGTGAACAATAGAGCAGGAGATGCTGGCGTAAATCAGGTCTACAGCAAGTGCACCTCTAGCCTAACTAATTAACCTGTTTTAGATCCAGACACATCATATGAAACT
>OMLM01014789.1:58250-74750 GCA_900302695.1 Helostoma temminkii | reverse complement strand
TGAAGTCTAAAAAAAAAAAAAAGAAACCATATATAATCCCACTAATGTTACATACAGTACACGGGGAACAATGGTACATATTAGGTTGTATGGTAGAAGTGTCATAAAAAACCTTGTACCTACCTTGAACTATTACAAGGAAGAAACCAATAAAAAGAGAAATAATTGAAATTATTATTATATGTGAACAAGATTGTGTAAAACCGATTCCTGCTTTGTATTATATTTTGAAAAGTACTGCCGGGGCTTCACCTAGAGGCTGCTTCTTTTGTCCTGAAATGGCCTGTGCATATCCCAGACAATAGCTACCCCAGAGAAACACAAAAGGTTAGGGATGAACAGGGGAGATAGAAAGGAACATTATCTGTGGCTCAAAATCCTTTTACTTCTCAAGTGGAAAATGGAAATAGGCCAAGATTAGTATGCCAAGTTTTATCATCTTGAGATTTATTATATGTTCTAGAAAGTACAAAGAGAAATAAAAGACAAATGCTTTTTTTAAAGTTCAGACCATCTATAATCTACGAGAGCCTGAGACTATTTCAATTTAATTTGGAACTTTGGAACAATGTCACAGACCTTTAAGGTATATTCAGACACTGGGGGAATAAGAAGAGAGTGTAAGTGTGTGAATGTACTTGTTGAGGTAGGGACTTGTAGTGTTACAGAGTCTTTGCATTACACTAATGCCATGAGGCCAGGATTCTGAACAAGGCACTAGCGTATACTGTATGTGTAGCTATGTGTATATAAGACAGAACGAATGTTTTCATGATAAAATACTGGCTACAGGCTAAATTCTTTGTTTACTCTCAGGCTTAGGTTGAAATTTCAGGCCTGTGCAATACTCTGTAGTAAATCCATTATTTACTGAAATGATGAAATTAGACCATACTTGAACTGTCAACAGTATGACGTGTCTTTTACCATTATTTACCACATTCAAGCATAGAATGCGGATGATATTGTGATTTTCCAGCCTTAACTCTATTTCCATTAAAGTCCAGATTTTCCTCCCAGTCCATGTAAAGGCAGAAGTGTCCTTTTTGTAAAGTGGATTTTTTAAAAATATAATTATTTAAACACCGGCATGAAAAAAGAAATATATGGAAACACTGGTTTCATCAGTATTCAAGTGTGACAATGCACTTTTTAACCACATGGATGGCCAGTATGAATTAATTTGACCCCAAGAGCAATATCCCCACAACTCGAGCTATGAAGACAAATGATAATTTTCATACCCTCTGTACATTTGTGGACTAGTTTTGTAATTACTCTCCCAGCAGCACGGCAGCAACAGCGTGGGTGCATTTAGCCCAGCATTTTCAATTAAGTATTGGCAAAATCTAATTTGTCATTTACCATTTAGTATAAAGGCTGATTTGACTCACTATTTCACAGCTAAATAGGAACTCAGTTAAGATGCAAATTATGATTCCTGTTTTAATTTTCTCTGTTTTTGTTTCAAATTGGACTCTTTCCAGATGAAGACAGAGTAAAATTGTTGAGATATACACTGTTTGTTATACACCTAGAGTTTTTTGTACTTTGTGAACAGTGCTTTTCTGCTAACTTCAATCACAAATCTTTCGATTATAGGTCTGTGCTTTGGCAGCCATCTCAATAAAACATTGAACATCAGTGAGCCTTGCCTAAGGCTAGCATCTGGGTTGCAGTCTGATCGAGAGGTTGGAGGTAGAACAAGAGCCATAACCTGGTCAGTCAAGCAGATGCCCTACGGCAGAAGGTGTATTTTAAAGCAGACGGAGGCTTTTTAAATAATATATTTACTGGAGGTATGTTATCTTTTACTCTGTTTAATTAGTGTAAATCACATTAACTGATACGGGTCAGGGCATTTTTATTTTATAAGTCAGTATGTTTATGTATTCCATATCCCTGTTCACAAACAAGCAATACCACCATTTGCATTAATATCAATACATCCTACCTGATGAACACATAATGTCATACCCAAGTTTAGTTTAAGAAAAAAAAAGAACTAGCCTTAACTCAATGTGTGGCTTGCTCTTTCAAGAGTCACGTGTGTAAAAGAAGTAGTCATAAACTGTAAAGTATAAGAAATTGCCATTCAAAGTCATCATCAAAATCATTTTCTCCTGACACACATCAGTAACTTCCCACCTGTGATTATTAAAGCTTTTATGTGTCTTAAAAAATGACGCCAACTTAATGAGACTACAGCTGTTTTTATACAAAAACCCAGACGTATTAGTGAGAAAGTGGCCACTTCTTTAAAGCTTTAAGTGTTTTTTGTGGAGTGACATTTACATGACGTGTGAAACACATGTCAGATATATCGGTTTGGTACATTTTATACAGCACAGCAAGGCGACGTATTGCTGAGGTGAATCCTCCTTGAATGCAATTGTAAAAGAGGCCTATGTGTCTCTGATTCTTCTTCTGTCAGTCTTGTTGTGCTTGAAAGTGCGACTGTTGATCTAAAAAGCTTTTAGCGTTAGCTGTCCAGATGTCTCCTGTCAAAAGTGTGTTTTATATTAAGTTTCTAAACATCCCACAACCACAAATTAAGTTTTTGCCAGGAACATACTGTAGCGTTACTAGCAACCCGATTGCGATTTATTTCATTAGCATAACGAGGATATTTTGTTATGTATACGATAAGTCCCAAACATGTCGATGCTGAAGATGTATTTCCAGAAAATATATTTATCTTCAGCCTATATATCCAACCTTTCAGTGCCTGTTATCCACAACAGTTTACAGACCTTGGTTATGATTCATTTTAAACATTACCACAATTAATTCAATCATGTCTTGGAGAACATTTTTAAGCTAATCTGATTTATAATGTTGTGATAGAGGAAGAACCATAAGATCATCAAATTCATTACGATTCACCCTCAGGAGACCGTCTGTTGTCTGCCAACCGTCAAGTACAAGAGAATTTCAGTTTAGACCAAAGTAGTGGGCCAACTGACAAACATCCCTAGAGGCAGTGGTTAAACAAAACAAAGAAAGAAAGAAAGAATGCTTTTAATAAACTCAAACACTCTTACTGCTCATGCCTGTGTAGACTTTTTTTTTACAGCTTTGGTACTTTCATTTTAATCTGTAATCACAACCTAAAATGTAAAGGTCGTTTGGCTTGTCAAGTGGTTACTGAATAAGATGCTAACCCCCTACCTGCCCACTCACAGCAAGATAACAGTGTCAGCTAAATGCCAAGTGTAAGTGTAAATGTGCATGCAGCTGATATAAAGACACAGTTAGGCACAGGGTGCACATAAACACAAATTTCAGGTGGCTAATGGAAAACCAATGCAGGACATTTACTGCTGTTCATGCAAAGATTTTCGGTTGTGGTTTAATCTCCCAGCAGTACTGTCTGACAAAGATAACATGCATGGCGATGAGGAACTTTTCTCCAGTTGGTCCTTTTAGCCTCAACTTTGAAAATATCGGCTGCAGCTTGATGGATGACTTAATTAGAGCCTTGCATCTATAGCTGAATCGCTTTCTAGAAATGAGCAAATTGTCATAACTACAGAAGCAGATCAATCCTCCCAGTCGACCCTGTTCCAGCATCGGGCGCTATATATTCCAGCTCAGTTGTTTGTGTTCCTGCATAAATCTTGGAAGGTGTTTGGTGAGGGATTTTTAATCACAACAAAATGATGAAAGATCCAAATGGATTAAAAATGAGATCTAAATCTAGCATCTCCTGTGCTTGACTGACTCTATTTGGCGGTTCATGTGTACGCTAGCCTCCACCCCCCCGTCTTGTGTCGTAAATCTGATTTTACATGTATACACATCAGCCATAGCGATTACTGTTTGCACATCAATCATTTGAATGGTCAGGTGTGGCTAATGGCACTTAAGCTTGTTTGTCACAGGACGGGTTGCCCAGAGGGCAGAGCCACAGTGCCGAGGTTAGAATTGTTTGTTCTCGGTTTGTTCTTCAGGGTTGGATGGGCAGTACTGTGTGCACGAGTGGCAGGCATTCAAGCTGGCCATGCCCCCAGGGGGTAGGAGGGGTTCGGGTTGGGAGGGAACATTGTAGCAGATGTTTCTTGTCCTTCCAAGGCGGAGGGGGGCACAGGGAGCATTTGATGACAGAAACTAACAGGTTGGTGACCTCTCTTCCCCTCTTCCTCACACCTCCCTCTCCAAACATGTGTCAGTCAGTGCCAGGTCAATATGGTCGCCCAGTGCGCCTGCAGATCCACCATGTGCTTCCAAGGCAGGGACTGGCAGTGCTGCGCAGCATCGTCCACCAGCACGAGTCAGTTCTACCCGCTCCACTGCCAGGCGTGTCGGGAGCACAGGAATAAGAGAGACAAACATGGCTGATGAAAATGTAAGGTATAGTACATCAGAGACCAGCACGGCCTTTCCTATCTTTCCCTGTATACAGTAGGGAGGGTTGGTGTCAATCACTGTATACACTGCAGTCATCTTCTATACTGTCAGTTGTCAGCCTGCCCAAGCCAAACCAGAATGCAAATATGTAGGCAATACCACGCAGACACTCAGAGTCTCATACATACACATAAAATTGCACCTCTTTTCCTCTCACACCCACAACCCCAACCTTCCTTCTCTCCCTCTCGTGTCCTGGCTGCTGGCTTCCCACTCACATCTACCCACACACACACACACACACATCACCCAGCCGCTGCAGTTTATCCCATTTGTAACACATGGCTGGCCATCGTACAGCTATGACCAAAGGGAACGCAACGGAGCCAGGCAGAGAGAAAGGGGTGTCGGGGGTTGCGGCGGCCGGATGGAGGGGCGGCTGGTGGACTGAAGCAGTGTTTGGCTCAGTCTGGTTGGCTGTAATTGGTGTCCACTCTTCCAGAAGCCCTGCGGTGATGGCGGATAGGATGACTCTTTCCGCATTTTCCCTGCCATCCATAATGTGTGGGGGTGTGTGCATGAGTGAATGGAGGCAAACACATTCAGGGGCCAAACAACTGGTGACAGAGACACTGACAATATCCATAGGGGCTGTGTGAGTGGGCAGCCAAAGAGTAAGTGTTATGATAAGTAAATGTAGCATTGCATTTGATCACATTTATTGTGCGCTTATATTATCTTATGCTTTAGTGTATCTCAGGCAACCTTCGTTTACAGTACGAATGGAGGTGAAATTTTTGTTCAGGGGCAAGACTGAAATGGCAGTTTATTCCTAAATAAAAGTCTACTTCTGAACAAATGAGAGAAAATGAATGGATAAAAGCTAATCATTTGTGTATTGATCCTCTAAATTTATTTACTCAGTGTCATGTTGCGTTGTGACCCATTTTAAAGATTAAAAATACAGGATATCAAATCTGCTGGCATGAAGCCTTTACTGCAGGGCTTTCTTTTGCTTTCAAAATCTGTGGCTAACACTTCAGTTTATGAATATGAAACAAATACAATACTGGCATTTTCCCCACTGGGCTGGGACCTAACCAAAATTAAAACATATGATGTGAGCACAGTTAGAGTAGTTTTCTATATTAAAGAAAAATATGGTGTTTTTGCTTTAGATTTAGACAAAATGTGGTTTATCTCTATATTTATATCCAAATATTTGACGTCTCCAGCTGTTGCAGTTATAAAGCATGTGTCATAAAACCTGCTTTCAGTGGGTCTAAGTTATACATTCTACATCTACACCTGCGCTGCAGACAGCTTCATAATAAAAACTTCTCTGTGGTTGTGAAAAAAAAAAAGACTTAAAGATTTTCTCCATGCCTGTCTGTGTTGAGTCAGTTTAGTGCAATGTACAGTTTGGCTAAAAGAGCAGACGTCATAGTTTGATCTCACTACCAAGCACACCTCTTTGAGACAGGAGCCAAGATGCATATGATTGCAACTCAGTATTCTGAAGCTTCAGCGTGATTTACTGGGACCATGAAAAAAGGATTTAAGGCTGTGCGCATTTGAAGTTAACGGATCCCTGTTTCTTGTGTGAAAACTAGGATTGTAATTACAGATAAATACTCTTTGAAATGACTGGAAATTACCTCATTTTCTGGATCCCTTTGTTTTACATCACTGTAGATTTTGTGCTTTGCTCGAGGACAATCAGATAGTATTTGTGTAGTGTGATGAAATGTGCCTCATGGACTTCAAGGCCCAGATGTTACTGATCCTTCACAGGCTTGTTTCTGTTGTTTCACAGCAATGTAGGATGTCAGTGAGGAATAGTCTGCATATGTTTCATTTTTTTTAAATTAATTCCTCACTAATTAATGTTTTGATCCAGCAACAATCAGCCCACAGTATTTGGACTCTTACTGCATTACCTCACCCAGAAGTACACAGCATATACCATCTCCAGATGGAGAGTATACCCTTCAATTTACAGACCTTTGATAAAGAGATTTAAGAACAGCAGTCATCTTAAAAGTTAAAACTGGCAGCAATTTTTTTTTTCTTACGACACAAGAAATTGTTCTGAAAAGTCTGTTATTAAGTAAATTGACGCTTCAGTGTGCTTTCTCTTTATCCTAGCAGCCGTCTCCTACACTCCCACTCATTCTGTCTCTCTCTACCTTCACAGAAAGGTGTTATCCTTGTCTAACAACTCCCCAATGAGTGAGAGAAAGAGAGCGAGACTTGGAAGCAAAGAGTAGCTACTAAGTGCAATGAATGCCAAGAGGAATTAGGTGAACCTTTCTGGCCTGACAAAGCTGGGAGGGCGCGGGAGGGATCTAATCATCACCTCTTGTGAGCCTACTGTTATTGAAGTAGTTGTATCAAAAAAGTGGGGAAAAAAAAGCTGTGTACTGATCCTAACAGATATCATGGAGAAAAAAAAACAGGTGCTCTAAAATCATTTTTGTGCATCAATTAAGAGACAGAAACAATGTTAGGATGCCAACCTGATGGTGTGTTCTTTAGGATAATATACACTTTAAAAACAGAATCTAAGGTACAGTATAATGAACTGTTCTTCTGTTGAAAATGGCGGCAGTTGTCGCTTTTTTAAGTTTTGTTGCCGTTAATGACTTTTTCTCTAGATTCTCTCTAGAGTCATTTAGGGATAGCATCTAAAGACTAAGTTTATCTTGAGAAGACTTGCTCATGTTTCTCAGTGAATATGTTGTCATGTGTGTGAGGGAGGGCAACAGCACATATTGCACATAAGCATCAATGAACCTACATGACCACTTTCTTTTTGATAAGTGAAGCCGTATCCCAGCTTGGTGATAGCATTATGCCAGTGGGTGCAGCTACAACTATCCATGTCAGTTAATAAACTCATTATAAAACTAACTTTTTGATACATATACTAGATGCACCTTCCTTCAAAAATAGACTTGGTGTGTATGGTGATAAAGGGTGCTGCTTCTGGGAAATCCTCAGCCAATCCAGAGCCAAACAAGTACTGATAAAAGTGGCAGCAATCAGCTGATCGATATGGCTATAGCTACTCTTACGGCCATAAGCACACTATTGGTGTAGCCAGAGGCTAATGCTACATCAGGGTCAGTTTCACAGGATGTGATCTCCCAGACACAGCCAACTAGCTAGTAAGCAACGTATTTGCTGACAATCTAGAAATCCCAATGGCAGAGGTGGAGTATTTCCATTTTGTGTTACTTTCACTCCACTACAATACAAAAGAAAATATTATTTTATTTAACAGCATTGTTTACTAGCTATTTTAAAATTTAGATTCTCATAAAAATCAATATAAATTACTAAATGTTAATGTATTACACTGAATTAACCACCTATCATATCATACAGCAGTTGAAATCAGATACACATTTACCATAACATTTTTTTGTCTGTGAAAGATCTTTGGCCATCATTTTCCTATTAATCACTATATATTTTTTTGCCATAATTTACATCTTCAAACAAATCTAGACTTCTACATTTAAGTAATAAAAAGCATAAAATTCAACATTGCATGTTACATAAAAGAGTACTTCTTGTAGTTGAGTATTTTTCTAGGCAAATACTTGCACTTTTTCTTGAGGACTGACTTTGTGTACTTTAAACACCTCTCAGTAGTGTTGTGTAAAATGTCTTAAATAAGTCTTGAAACCTAACTTTCTTAAAGATAATATTAATAACAGTAACTGTTAATATATCATTTTCTCCATTGCAAAATTGCTCCTCAAACCCAGGAGCACACAATAGTTAAACTATGCGAGATGATGAATTACTAATTTGTTTACATGAAGTATTATTTTATTTCGTGACACTGACTAATTTTCATAGATATGCCCTGCACAAGTGTGATGGTATGTGAGCACCTGCACATGAATTCCATCAAAAAATTCATAAAAATACTTGCAATTAATTATAGGTCTTGATCACATTTTCCTGCTTTTCTTCTCTACCTTTTTGAGATTTTTACCTCCAGGCAAGCCATTAGCAAGGCAAATGAAAAGACATTCCAATTATTTCTTACATCTGAGGAAATGAAAATGGCACATTAAACATAACAATCAATGTACCTTGTGATTAGCATTTGCATATTTCTTTATTACACGTGACCACACTGTACACTGCAGATATAACACCACTGGTCTATTACCCAGATTTTATGTTTTGTGAAAACCTCCCAGTCAAGTAAAACATTGTTTGAAGGGAAAGTCGAGGTGCAGCCTTGTCATTTCTTCAAAAAGCTCTCTCTAGCATTAACTGTCTATAATAATGAGGGTAATATAATTCTATGGGGTGCTATTATCTGATTAATCAGCCTTTATAGACTCCACAGTGATTCAGACTGGATCAAGATACCTCAATACAACACAGTCACTCCCTTTGGCGTTTGTTTCCTGTGTTCAGTCAGTTGTTTATAGTTGACTTTAAAGCACGGCTGGTCATAAATAATACATCCATTACAGATAGATAACGTCTCATATATCCAGTGGGAGCATATCTTAATAGCAGGAAGTGGTGTAAATTTTATTCAAGTATTATACTCGAGGGCAATTGCCCCAGCCTTTCTTGAAACTGCAGGGTGAATACTGTGAATGTCAATAAGCGTGAAAACATGGAGTTCCTGCTTCAAAGCTGGGAATATTTAATTGTTATTAAAAAGCCTTGACAGACTGACATTGTCTGTGCGGGGGCACTTTAACCCACTGTCACTGTCAAGGAAGTTTCTTCTTACTATACAGTTAGGAGTTTTTATGATTTTGCTTTTATACACCACGACAATGGATTTTGAACAAAACAATGTGATGGAAGTGCAGACTTTCAGCTTTACTTTAAGAGTTTTCACAAAAATATGGTATTTACTGTTGGAATTACAGTCATTTAAGCAGAGTCACGTTTGCTTAAAGTGACATAATTGTATAAGTGCATAATTTTTAATATTTGGAGGAAAATCCTTTGCAGCCAATGACTGCTTGAAGTCTAGAGCCCATGGATATAATTCTGAGTTTTGATCCTGGAGATGCTTTCACTGCAGCCTCTTCAGTCGCTGCTCGTTTGTGGGTCTTTCTATGTTCAGTTCTGTCTTCAGGAACTAAAATGCTGATCTGTTGGGTTGAGAGATCAGGTGACTGACTTGGCCATAGAACAATATTCCAATTCCTTGCCTTCAAAAAGTCTTGAGTAGCTTTTGTAGTATGTTTAGGGTCATCGTTAGGGCGATTGCACTGTTTACCACTGTGAGCAGAGAGTTTAGTCCTGTACACCTCAAAATTAATCTTGCACGCCATAGCATGACATAGCTTAACATGATTTGGATCATGAGCTGTTCCTGTCTTTCTCTATACTTTTTTTTTTACTTCCCATCATTTTGAAAAGTTATTCTTGGTTTTATCTCTCCAAATAATCAGATCTTAGAACATGGTAGGCTTTTTAGATGTTTTAACTATCCACTGTATTCAGTGGATCTTTAAATATTGTTGAGCTTTAAAATACACCAAACTGTTAATTTGGCCATGCCTAATGTTTTTCTTCTCTCTCATAGATTGATTCATCGATTGTGTCCCTTTAAGCCTAAGGGTGGCCTCGTTTACTTGCATGGACTTCATATTGGTAGCTCCAGTCAGACAGCTGCCAAATCCCAACTCAGTATTTGATATCAACTTCAGACCTTTTATCTACTTCTATTGTCTTGAAGTAGGGAATGAATAAAGGAATGGACCAGGTCAGTTAAATTCTTGTCATTCAATTGCCCAAATACTTTTGAAAATGGAGGTACTCTGCCTAAAGTGGCTGTAATTCTTAAACGATAAATGCTATATTTTTGTGAAACCTCTTAAAATAAATTATTATAATTTCAGAACAGACTAAATCTAAAACTAAAAAGTTTGCTACAATATTGCAGAAGATGTGCATTTTCTAAAATACACTAAATACTAAAATCTTTGTCAATTCACATGAACTTTAATTTATCTGACAAAAGAACATAGAAAAAATTTTATTACATTAAGTTAACTGTTTTTTGTTAATATATATACATATATATACATACACACATACATACATATATGGTTTGATGTCTCCAAAACCCTCCAAAGTACAATAGACGATTTGAAAACGGGCAGTTTAATTGGTAACATGACAGTATCATGTTTGGGTGTAAAAAAGACCAAACACAAAACAGTAACTGTAAGGCATTGGAAATGTGTTCTGTGGTCAGATGACTCCATGTTGTTTTCAGGAAAAGCTGGTTTTCCATGCCAACGACAAAAAAGACCACCCAAAATCTTTTCAACAAAAGCCAGCATCTGTGATGTATGGGGGGCATTAGTGCCCACAGCATGGGTGACTTCCCTGTGTGTGAAGATACCATAGATGCAGAAGCGTTATGATTTGGGAGACACATATGTTGCCATCAAAGTAACATCTTTTCACAGGAGGTTAGCAGATATTTCAGCAAAACAATAGCAGGCCTCATTCTGCATGTACTATAACAGCATGGCTTTGTAAACACAGACTGTATGTGGTTGACTGGCCTGCCTGCAAACCAGATCTGTCTCTTATTGAGAATGTATGGCTCATCATGAAGAGCCATATCAGACAATGGACTGCTTGTCTTGTATCCAGCAAAAACATCTAATTTGCAAAACTGTAAGAATTTCCAAACTATTGAAAACTGTAATTGTAAGGAAAGATTATTACACAGTGGTAAACATACCTCTGTTCCAGCTTTTTTGAGTGTGTTGTAGATGTCAAACTCTATATTTGCTTATCCCTACAAAACCTATTAAGTTTTGAATAATCCCAAAGGTTCTCTTCAGGGGCAATTGGATGGAAGGTGAAACATCTTCAGAATTAAAAACAAGTCCAGTTGCTACTGAAAGAAACCATTAACCAGGCCGTTAATGCTCGAAAACCCTCCAGTGTGGCTGAATTAAAGCTAGTCTGGAAGATTGGGCCAAAATTCCTCCACAGCGAGACCTGAGATTGCAGTTGTTGTTGCCTTAGGCAAGGCAGATTTGGACACTGGATTTCCCTTAATACATGAAATTATCATTTAAAAACTGCATTTTGTATTTACTTAGGTTATCTTTGTATAATCTTAGTTTGATGATCTGAAACATTTATGTGTGACAAATATGCAAAAACAAAACAAAAAAATAATCAGGAATGGGGCAAGCACTGTGAGATGAGAGATGAGACGCCCTCTCCTCAGAAGCAGACGTCATCTGTGGCAACATGTTTGTGATGACATGGCTCAGCTGTAAATCAGCTGTGGATCAGCAGTCGATCAGTCCTGACTGTGGTCACCAGTTTTAATTTGACCAAAAACACACTGTTCTAGTAATATTCATGGCTCACAGTTACCACTGTTTGTAGAGTTTATTTTTTCTTATAAATTTAAACATCTTATTGAATATAATAACCTGACTGTGTATTTTTAAGGTCCTCAGCGTGTTATTAATTTACACTTAAATACTCTGGGTGTGTCGCCAGCTCATGAATTTTAATGACAAACTTGTTTATTGATTATTGCCATTTTATGAATCAAATTTTATATTCATTACTCATTAATCTATGTTGTGATTATATGTATTTATAGGAATGCACTATTAGCTCAGTAAATTAAACACATAATGTAAACAGATTATGCAGTTTCAGATCAAAGCCAATCACCAATATATTTCTGTTAAAGGTGTGTCTCGGCCCATTAAAAGTCTTCCTGGAAGGCCAGTCTCGTGTATCCTCGCTTATCTTTCCTCAAACATCCTTCCTTGCTCCTCGCTCATCAAAGCAAAATAAGGACGTCCATCAAGATGGAGGAGCGTAGGATTGAGGAATGATCAATTAAAGAAAATTGAGATTTGCCCTATGTCACATCATTATTTGCTTGTCATAACAACTTGTCAGCTCGGTTTGAATCTGTTCTGCCCCCTAGTGGCCAAAAATCAATAAATGTGTAGCCTTGAACAAAAACAACGTGTAAGTTTTGTTTTGGCTGTAAAAACACGTCAAGAGAGCTGAGAAAGAGTAACACAGGTTCTTTTTCCCCTGCATATCCTTTATACCCTGAAGCTAAATGCCAGCTTGATAGGTAATCTATAGGCTATTCCCATAACCTCAACAACACTGAATACTAATACCAATTGGTATCATTTGTCTTCTTTGTTTATTTCTTCCAACATGTGTGAACAGCCCAAAGCTTTCTCCAGTCCAGATCTGAGCGAAGACTCGGTGGACATCTATAGTATCTGGAGTGCTGCCCAGGGATTAGCCAGGGGAAACTAAGCTAAATACACAGCCATCAAATTAGATGTTGTTTTCCCAGTTCTTCTTAAATCTTTAGAGAGGAGACATTTGGTGCTCATGAGAATCGGCAGGTAATCCGGTCTCAGGGACTAAAGGTCCTGTTTGGATGAAACTGGCCATATCTACCCACTGTTTAGGGAATCTCCAGAGCTTTGGCTTTCCTAAGAGGGGATTGAAACGGAGACTCCATGGCTACAAAGCCTATCTCCAACTGGCCTGCCATGACCTTTTTCCGGAGATTACTGGGCCAGTGAAAGTGTCCTAATGGAAGATAGTGTGTGTGTGTGTGTCTTATAGGGCTAGAAGTAACAGAAGCATGAGACAGTAACTTATTCTGCCTGCTTGTTTGTGTGTGGATGAACACATGTATGCATTGCATCTATGTTTGTGTTGCCTCCTTTCACTGACATTAACTTCCATGTCTCATCTGTCTATCTGAGTGTGACAGGCAAGTGAACAAGAGGCTGTGCCTTTGCCTCGAATAGAAGAAATAATCTCATTCCTGACTTGTCTCTGTCTTCTCCTAGCCACAGTGTGCCTGGACTGCCCTGTGAGATTTGGGTCAGTTTAGATCTATTGACCCTACGCACTCAGTCAGACTAAGCCTGAGGGCTACTATGACAGCTGTTGTCTTGTGGCACACTGAAATTTCTTCTTTTTTTTTTTTTTGCTTTTTTTTTTGCTTTTTAGTCAAACCATACCTTGTTTTCCTGTATTAAATTTGACTTTGGTAAAATGTAAATGAACTTACATTTACACTAACCCTCCTCTGTAGCTTTTACGGCTCCACAAACAAGCAGTGGTTTGCAGACAGTTTTGAAATAGAAGTTAATGAAACATTATGGTCTGTTTACCCCAGAAATCAGAGCTGGGAATGACATTGCACCCAAGTTGACTTTGTTACCAATTCCACTTCCAGTCATGTTACCATTGTTAACAATACCAGTTTATAGTATTTTGCACTTACAACACATTAGCAACATGGTAATAGATAGAAATTAGACAGTGTGGTCATGACTTTTAATGAGATAAAACTAATAAACAGCATCTAACTATGGTTTTCTCTGTTGATGTGTGGCCATCTTGGATTTTACTTATTGGAGCTTTATTTTTTCTCTCTGGCAGCTGTTCACGACACTGCCAGGGGGTTACAAAATGCCAGGGGGGAGCAAACAGTAGCAAAAATGAAGAAAAGCTCCAGTTGCTAGGGGTGCTAACTCAAATTTATTAGCAGTCAGCTTGTCAGCCTAGTAAAGACTGCTGTTATCAGGTTTCTAGGGCAAATATTCACAGTATTCACTATCACCTTCTAGTGTGACAAGGCTTTAAAAGAAGTAACACCAAAAAATGTAATGTTAAATCTGCTACACGTGAGTGCGAACAGGCGTAAAAATTAGCTACTGTAAAGTGTAGTGTTTGCATGATTCTTAATAGCTATCAGGTTTACGAGGTAAGCTGGCATGTAAAGCTGTTAAAGGGGAAGAGATGATGCACTAGAAAGACACCTAAAATAATAACTTATTTGTTCTTAAATTGTCTGATTCATAATTTGACATTTCCACCAGAAACAGTAACTTTTTTGTCTGAGTGCAAAACTGATTTCTAGTTAGAACAATCCTGTTTTGACCATATCTTTGATGTGATGAACAGACTCTTATTACTGTCATGTTCCACAACTGCTGCGAGGCTATAGACAAGAGCGTGGGACAGACTCAGCACGGCTAAGTGTTTTTGTTCTTTTTTTCCCCACTTTCAGTCTGGGTCACAATTTCTATAAAGTAATGCTTGGTGCTGTCCATTTGTTCTCACTTTTTCCATTTTCTGTCTTTTCTCTTTAGTGACTAAGTTTCTTTATGTGGTGAGTAAGTGTTTTGCTGAGCTCAAAGTGAGACTCCTGCAGGCTGAAGTCCTGGGGTTCCTCTCCATGACCAATGTTCCAGGGAGATGTGCAGCATTTATTTGTCTCGCAGTAATGAGGAGAGGCCAGCTAGGGCTGTTGTCAGAGGCGCCAGTGGGAACAGGCCTGTTTCGCATCCTTCTAACACACACATAAACACACACAGCTATGAACCCAAACTAAACTACCTTTCATTACTTCATTAAAACTAAATATTGTAGAAAGGGTGCAGTGGGTTTGTTATATGTGACAAAACCAGTCAGAGATCACACATTTGGGTGTAAAAATAGCTCACAGTGTGAGTTGCAGTGGCAAGAAAAATTTTCCTTGAGGCATTTGTTTCGTGGCCAGTTGCATTGTCAAAAAATTATTACGCATTATCTAATTCTAACAGTATTCACTGATGACATTTGTGCTGCTGCATCACCACAAATATTGGCATGTTGTAGTTCTTTGTGCTATAGCTGGATTCAAGAAAGAGTCTTTAATGTCCTTATACTTGAAACTACAGATTGTTAGAAACATTCTTTGGTTCAACATCTAGTTTTTGTTTTCAGTGTCACTATTTTATCGAAATTACATCTCACCTGTCTTGATAAGATCATTTTTACAGGGATAGCGAAGGCTAATGAAAAATAAAACTAAATTGTTACACCAGCAACAAATCACAAATTTTCAAAGACGCAAAGAATTCTGAACCTTGAACTGAATTACATGATCGTCTCTACAAACAAGTCCCAACACTAAACGTCATTGGAAGCTGTTGTGAGCATTTGAAACAAGCTTCTGAACCTCTGGGTCACACATAGCATCACTCCGTGCTTCCACACACAGTCATTACATTTGTATTAGAAAGTTTCAATGTTATTATGCTTTTGCCCTTGTCTGAAACAGATGCTTGGAAATCCTGTTGTTGTTATTGCTCAGTAGAGTAAGATAGCACTGTATACTAGGAAACTGAATGAAGTGAGTGAATGCATGCCTGGTGGGTCTCTGCAGTGTTAATTCAGTTATATAGCTGCTCTGCAAAAGCAATGGGACTTAATTAAATGTCTCACCTAGAGCAGTAGAGGATCATGTTGCCACTAAATCCAGTTTGAGGTAATGCCGCACTTTATTGTGACGATCAGTGCTTCCCCAGGGGTTCAATTACAGCTAAATCTAATTGAAGGGGAACCATGCAACAATGATGCCCCCCCACCTGTCCCTTTTCCTTTTTGTTCTACATAATCAAAGTCTTCAGCATTTTAACTAAGTCGGATTACCTTGGGAAGTCTTACGAAACACTTTTGTAGACCGGAGACCAACAGCTGGTGGCAGGGGTCCACAAACTCATTACCTGAGTTAAAAGTAGAAGCACTTTTACAAAAGAATGTAATATCCTGCTTTAATTGTCCTTATATGAATCTAATTAATTAACCACAGCTGTAATAGACGGGAATCAACTTCTGCTCATCAGTCAAGCAAGTCGTGCACGTGTTAAATGTGAGTTAAGCTGCTCCAAAATAATTGTGATATTTATTTATTTACTAAGTGGCTGACAATCTTTTAGAATTGCAAGCAGTTTCCGTAGTGTTACGGCCAAAATTATGATAAAAGATAAAGTGCATAAAAAGCACCTCCTCCTAACCTCCTGGCTAAGGATTATCTTTGTGAAACTGTATAAGACACACATTAAAAAAATCCCCAGGGAGAGGGAAACAAAACACTAAAGAACAGTAAGGTAGGTAAAATTATACATTTAATGCAGCCGGGCACTGATCACCTCACAGTTCATTAACCACAAGCATAAGACACTAAAAACAAGCTGCCAGTAAAAAATTGTCTTCGGAAAAATAGCTTTTGTCTCTTGTCTAAGTTTGATTAATTAATTACTTATTTAACCTTTGTGTTCGGGTCAAATTGATCCA
>OMLM01014789.1:37396-58220 GCA_900302695.1 Helostoma temminkii | reverse complement strand
GACACTGTACCCCTGACCCTTGGCGCCTCAAAGAGGCAGCCTGTCCACAAAGAATTTCCCTTAGGGGATTAATAAAGTATCTATTATTATATACACAACACAAAGACAAATACTCTCTCTCTCTCTCTCGCTCTCACACACACACACGCGCACACAAACGTACGCAATCTTGTTTTCCATCACTTCAGGGGACATTACACTAACCCTAACCATAGCCAGCATTTCCCTTACCCATACACTAACCCTAACCTTTCTCTTTTCTCTGAAAAGAGCAAACATCACTCATCAGTCTGTTACAAGCTAGGATAATGTGATCTTTGCTGTATGTGCACCGGTCAAGTCATCACTCTAAAATTCAGTGATTTCCTCATGGAGACAAGCATCTGGTCCCCACAATGCAAGTAATACCTGGTACACATACACACACAGCACAACCGAGAGAGCACATTACTGCAATGTAATGTTGCAAGTAATGAAAAGCCTTCTGCTTCCTTTTCACGTGTTTTTTATCTCATGTTGTGTGGGAATCTGTGTGGGAGGGGCATGGACAGATTCAATATACACCGATCATGCATAATGCAATCCAAAACAACTGCTCTGCCATGAACTGTACATTTACAAAGTTGTATTTTTCAGTTTTTAAGTGTCAGAAATGTGGTAATTCTACTACATGTGCATTGTTAAGGTCATTGTGGGCTGTTATGTTAAGAGGTGTTTGATGTTTTGGACCCTTCTTTCAAAAATATATTATAATAAAGACTTGTAACAAAGACTTAAATTAACCCAGGTGGCATGAATCTAGATAGAAGTTGAAAAAACAATATAGTCAGTATACAGCTCTTAACAGTGCATCTAAGAACAAATGTGAATGATTGACAACAAATGCTGAACAGTAACAAAATATGTTTTACTCACTGTTATTAAGAAGCAGTACGTTACATGTCCCAAATAATTCAGATATTGTAAGACTGGCTTGTGTGTGTGGATGGGACTGCCTTTCTACACATGATGCACAGGATAAAGCATATAAGAAGAGTTAAATTATTTGTGATGAGTGTGAGTTATAATCTCATATATATGTCATGCTTCTACTGTTGTCGCTTACATTTTATATATTAGTTCACAATAAAAAAATATGAGAAACTCCCACTTCATTGTTCCATTTAATTAATTTTTCTAAATGTATGTCACTAAAGTCTTTTTTACAGTGTGTTTTGTTAGATGAATAATAAACATAACAAAATTAAATTGCACTTCTGTTGTTAAATGTGATTTAGTAATTGCAAACATCTATCACATATGTTAGCTATAGTGTCTGTGGTTGAGATAAAGAAAATATATGTTGAGGATTTTTATGTATTTTCCAAATTTCTCTATGCTTTCAAAATCCCAATAATGTCCCAGGTCAATTTGACCTGAACAGTGCCACAGGAACCAAGATGTGAATGCTGGTCATCTTTATAACAGTATACTAAGTAGGCAAAGTCTTCTTGCACCATTATATTACTGTTTATACAGTGACAGTAATTCAGATTATATAAAATGAGTTTAGACCTGTCCAGGTGTACCCCGCCTCTCGCCCGTAAGCTGGCTGGGATAGGCTCCAGCACACCCATGACCCCTGCGGGGACTAAGCGGTATAGAAAATGAATGAATGAATGAATGAATAAAATGAGTTTATGAACCACTTTGTATAAAGGGATTGTATGTATGATAATTTTGATAAGTGTAAATGTAGCAGGCTTAGTTCTATAGCTAATATACTGTTATAACAAGACTAATAATAATAAGCAATTGGCAATACATTAAAACAAGTATCAAACATGTATGTTTTAATGGGAAGTTTATTGCCATTCAAGCATGAATGCATGAATAAAAGCATGGTGGAGTTGCTCTTTAACAGACAACTCTTTCTCAGGCGTACTTTAACTGGGCCTTTAAATGACTTCATGCGCCTATTATACCATCATATTGTTCACTATAAACTGTAACACATAAGATTGAAAATCCTTTTTTTGAACTTGTCAATAAATCTCCAAACCATTTGGTTGTTGTCCCACAGAAAAGGAGCTATATTTATATGTTCACCGCAGGGATTCCAGTCATTTCAGTTTCAATTCATCAAGTTAAATAGGTATACTTGAAGGGGCTGGAGATCGAGCTGCATTAGTTCTGACCATTTCTTCAAGTCATCCAGCTTGCAGTAAAAGCACACAATATATATTTGTCCACATAATTGAATCTTTGTACAAAAAAAACAAACAAAAAAAATCTTCAAGGTTATTAGAAACTGCAGCGGAACTGCAGGGCTTTTTCTGGTTCTATACACAGTAACCACAAAAGAACATTCTCTCAATACCATTCTGCTTAATACTAGATGTGGGCATGCTACTTTTTAGACTGTTTTGGAAAACATGTAAACTATGATGAATTAGATCAGACTCAGAAATGGATCATACACACACACACACATACCAATATGAAGAAATAAATACTGTATAACCGTGTTTCAATGGACTTCTTCCAAGTGGGTTTAGGGAGTTAAAGAAACAGAGTCCCTTGAGTTTTCTCTCTACGCTTGCAGAGCTGTAGCACTAATCAAAATTGACAGGTCCTGCTTTGCAAATCCCTCTACTCAAGCATGTATTCCCATCTTCAATCCCATATCAAGCTAAATAAAAATCATCACTGCGGTGAATAGATACGGGACAGAAATGTACTGAGACCAAAAAGTGAGATCCGTACATCTCTCTCCCTAGAGACAGAAATTGAACATGATTAATGAAAGGCTTTCAATTAATTCTTCACTGTTGTTACTCAGAGTCTCAGTTTAAAAGGAAACAAACAGTAAAGATTTTCTTATTAAAATACAAGATATGATCCTTTTTGCAAGACATTTAAGTTGCAGGTTATAGGGTTTTCTCACCTTGCCATTTTCTGTGTTTTGTTTGTTATTTATAGCAAAGTAAATCTCTGATACAGAAATAGTACATTTCTATGCATGTTGCATGTCTTAAAGCAATCTGCAAGCTTTGCACTGTGAAAAATTATGTAACAGTACGAGTGAGTTTTGAAAGAATGCTTTAAAAACTAGACCTGAGTTTGCTGCCTTCTGTCAGACAGTTTAAATTTAGACCTACAATTAGCCAAGGTGCAGTAAGGACGCCACAACCACAATGGTCGGGTGTCGTAACCTGAGACTGTCTGAACACTCAGACATTCTTCTTTACATCTCTTAAATAGAACATATTTCATTTTCAACATCTACTGTAGGACAAATATTCATAATTGAGAACTGGAAATTGACTGGATGACTAAAGTTAAAAGGTTAAGACTTAACAAGTCAGAGAAGTAAGTTTCTTGCATTATTTATTGTAATTTCATACCACAGCCAAAAGGCTCAGCAGAGGATAGTGGAGTAATTTTTGATGATTTACAGCATGGTGAGCCTTTCTCACTAGTCTCCGTCTTGCACGATCACCCAGTTTGTGTGGACGGTCTGTTCTAGGCAGATTTAGACATGTGCCATATTCCTTCCATTTCTTGATGATGGATTTCACTGAACTCCGGGGATGTTCAGTGCCTTGGAGATTTTTTTTTGCATCCATCCCCTGACTTATGCTTTTCAATGACCTGTTCTGAGTTGCTTGAAGTGTTCTTTTGTCTTCATGGTGTAATAGTAGCCAGGAATACTGATTAACCAGTGACAGACACTAGTGTCTTTATACTGCAATCACTTGAGACACATTAACTGCACTCAGGTGATCCCCATTTCACTAATTGTGGGACTACTAGCACCAAATATCTGGACCTCTGTTGGATTAGATCATTTTAAAGAGGGTGAAAATTAATGCAAACACTGATTTCACCTTACATGTTTTTATTTAACTGACATTACTTTGTAGAAACTGTTTTCACTTTGACATTAATGAGGTATTTTTCTAAAATTATTTTGTCAAAGTCACCAACTTATATTGACCATTATTGATTTATAATGTCAATAAAAGCATTAAAAATCCAAGAGGATAAATACTTTTTTAGGCACTGTACTACCAAACAAGAAGGCTAATGTAATATTGTAATTGTTATCCTTTTTTATGTCAATTGAAGTTGAAAGTTCCTGTTTGCACATTCACAGTCACACACGACTTTCACTTGAATACTTCAGATAAAGGGTGTTCATTTTCAAAGAACGTTTGTGTTTATTATTTCTACATAAATTAATTGTCAGAATCACTTGTTAATGACCCATATTCACAATCAGCCATAAACTCACTTGAGTTATTTAAAAGAAACAGGTCAAAACAAAGTGAGCAATAATAAATGAGATCGGCTTTTGACAAAATCTTAGAGTGAGTTCAAAATACAGTCTTTCAAAAAAACAAAATGTCCTCCAGTACTGGTTAAAAACACAAAAGGGAGAGAGACACAAAATAATAGTTAGTCTGGCAGAGTGGCAAACCTAACGGCATAGAAATTCTTCTCAAAGAGTCACAGAATCTAAACTCCAAGACCCGAACAAACAAAGTAGTCACCAGACAGGCAAGAGTGAGTCCATGAAAGCCCTCTGAGACTTGGCAGTAGACGGAGAGAATGACGGTCCACAAGACATGGACACAAAAACAATGTGACAGGGTTCTGAGGGACAACGAGGGCTATAATCAAAAAGGGGAGACAGCATTTTTTTGTGCGTTCTCAGAGCTCTACATTCTAACAAAGTTATACCTCTGTATATATTTGTAGATGGCATATTTTGCACATCTTATTTTCTTGCTTTTTTCCAAGCCTCAGTAAACTAACACCAAACACCCTATGTAGATGGTATTGAGGCTCATCAAAACCCCAGGCACATAACTTCTGGTTATCTCCCCTCAGGCTCCTCTACCAGGCACAAGAGAATAAACTGTGCACTGAATAACAATACACAAAGAGTTAATACTGTTCAGATGCTGGTCTTCCCTTGTCTCTTTCCACCTCTCACCTAACACTTGGATAGATGCCGCACAGCGTTTTCCAGGCCACGATATATGAATGAATCACCACATTTAGCTGCAACAAATTAATAAACTGCAAAGGGTGACTAATGCCATCTGTCGTTTCAGAAATCATTGTTAGTTTGAAAATAGTTCTATGTGCTCCGTGCACATTAAGGGTCAGAGATGTATAAATATGTGTACATGCTAAAACACATAAAATTCTTTTCAGCCAAATCACGTAGTAACTCCAGTGAGTCGTAGCCTATTTTTTTTTAACTTAGGAAGTCCATCTGTCTAACACAAGATGTGTTCCATTTGGTTTGTACTCTAGATGAACTTGTGGCATAGCGAGGGGTCCTTGTGTGGGTTGGGAAAGCTAATGCACAGACACTCAGCAGATGGACCCCACTTCACCACAGCGACAGGGTGACTGTTGGGGGAAATAGGAGGTCCAGCAAGCTCGAAGACCCCACAAGTCTCTGGCAGTGGCCGCCATCGCAAGCACACAGTCACAATCCCTTGTCTTGGTGACAAAAGTGAGAAACTTCGCACTCAATCTCAGCGGATGCAGGACAGGTGGTGAGGAGGATGGAGGGAGGTGAGAAGAGAGAGGAAAAAGAAAGAGGAAAAGGAGCAGGAGCAGATAAAGTAAATAAGATTCTTGCATACAAAATCATCTTGGCAGCTATATAAAGTTGGCAGTGCGTAACTCTTCTCTGGCCTAATGACAGTTTGGCTGATCGACACACTGGCAAACGCTCAACTCACTTCCCAAAGGTGACAGCAGACGCTCAAGCCAGGTGGAGCAGTGACATTGGTGTCAGACTTTCGACTCGGATACAAGTCGAAAACAAGTTAGGAGGGAAATTCTGTATGTCATTCTATTGTTGGCTGACACATACATAAATACCACAAATAAACAGTTCAAAGTGCCGAATGTTTTCTGTTAGAGTTGATCAGGGAATCCTTCATTTTTCAGTGGGTTGAGTGTTTCCTTGTAAAATGCAATTTAGTTTCAGCTCAGCTCAGTTTATTAACTATAGAGTGACAACGATAGTCAGATCAGGTCACGTCATTGTACGATTTAATACAACTATATAATATTATATGATATATAGTTGTATTAAATCGTACGTTTTGTACGATTGATATATTATAGAAAACCCTTTTCGATTCCTTCTTAAGCAAGCACTAGACAACGTTGGAAAGGAAAAACTCAATGGGAAAACATAAGGAATCTCTGTCTACCTAATCAAAAAGCAACTTTTTAAACCTAGTCTTAAAAGTAGAAGGTTTCTGCCTCCTGAGCCTGAACTGGAAGCTGATTCCACAGGAGAGGAACTCTGCCTGCTGTTCTACATTTGAAAACCATAAGCAGACCTGCACTGAGCCCAGGGAGTTCCGTTGAGACGTATAAATGCTTTAGTTTGCATATAATGTATTTACATGCATCAGTAATGTTTTGGATCCCTGTAAATGGGGAGTCACCTCTTTATACCTCTTACTATAACATACTCTAGTACAACTCCACTGCCAACAGTGACTTTATTAATGCATATGTAGTAACATCATCACATTTCAGACAGCTCTGACTTAAAAATGGAGAAATTATAACTTTGTAAATGTAGACTTCATGGCAGAGCTGTTGTTTTGGATTGCATTAGATTGTACAGCTGGTCATAATGTTATACCTGACCGGTGTATGTTTGGGACAACTGTGGACATGTGCTTGAAAAAGATATGTAAACATAATAAGTAAATGATAAATTAGCTAAAAGCGACAGGTGAATGGTTTACGTTTACGTATATTATTACATTTATTCTGGCCAACCTCAGTGGATACAGTAGTGGTAGAAATGCAAACTCGAACAAATCAAAGTATGTGTTCAAATATTTCAGGAGGCCTTGAGGCATTTACACATTCCAGCAATTTAACACACTAATCTCTGGATGTGATTTGCTTTCCTTACCCTCAGTCAAATGATTTGTATTTCACACTTGCTTTCTCATCTGGGAGATGACACAACAGGGTAATTCACCTTATCTCTGGCCAGGTTCTCAAATCCAATAAACACAGTTCCCCAATGCCTTTTGAAGATGGGATTCCCTGTTGAGCACAGCCAGAAATTGGCTTTGTGTGGCGTGCAAAGGACTAACAATAGACAAACACAATAGTGATGTAATTGACAAATTTAGAGGATGGTTGAAGCGATGGGCATCAAAGGCTGAGCATCTACTGATCACACCCCTTACAAGAAATCTCTTAGCATCTTCCCACATTAATAGTGCATTTATCCGCTTGCTTAGAGAATCTGTGTCAAAACCTCCATTTAACACTTAACAGAAAACAAGAGAATGGAGACATTTTTAAAACAACCAACATTAGAAAGAATATATTTTGCTTCAGTAACAGGTGTTCTTGTCTTTACCTCCTCCCCCGCCCTTCCACCCACCACCAGCACCATTACCATCACCAGCCCAAGGTGAAACCCTGATAATTGGTCATATGGGATGGAGGCTGATATTGCTCTGGCAAAGCCACTTGGTATGTCGCTGAACAGGCCAGTGATGAAGCCTCTGCCATCTGCCCCGCTTTTCCACTCTTCAGCACATTTCAACAAAGATTATCATCACCTTTAATTTGTGACATACTATTTTAGTGTCAGTGTTGAAATTGCAAGTGAACTAATTACTGACTGATTGCACTGCCGCGTTTACTACCAAGTATTACTGCAGTGATTTATACTGTATATGATTGGAAATGAATGTTATTCCTGTGATTTATATAGGGGTAATTTTTTCTTTTCGGAATCCCTGGCTCTATTTGATTGTTTAGTGTTTCTCCCCAAGTTTCTCTCTACCATGCTTTATTCTGTGAGTTATGGGGTTCAACAGGCTACCATATGGACAGTAAATGTGGTTTCTGTCACTGCAAAACTCTTTTACACTTTACTAGTGCTTTGCTTTCTTAATCATGAGTACCATTATCGTTATCGTTGATGTAGCATTTTGTTTTGGTCGTTAGACTCAGGGCTTTGCATGATTAAAAATAAAATATATGGCACGGTGCAATCTGTAGCGTCTGTTGTGCCTGCCGAACCAGCAGTTCTGCCTGCATTGTTATTGCTCTCATCAAACCCTACAATTGTATATTTCAGACATTATGCCTCCACTGCAAGATCACACTCACATGGCAGCTTTATCATCCAGTTGGTGAAGGCGCATATGAATATTTAATGTTTGTAAAGTCAACAGTGTTTGTTCCACCTTAGAGAAATTTAGGTTTATAGCAGCAATTCTGTTCTTCACATTCATATGTATCCACTGATACATGTCTATCAATCATATCCAAGAGGTTCAGTTGGTGGGCTGATGTCACAAGCGGAGATCTGCCCTGCTATCACACCAGAAGCAGCTGTAAACTCGACAGGCTGCCAGAATACTGCACTGCAGTCATGTGTCACCTGTGCGTCTCACTTCCTAACACACCATCCACTTTGTTTGGGTAGTTTCAGTAGTTGCACCGAATTCTTCTTGCTTCTTCTGTACCCCTTCCTCCTCACTGTTCATCTAATGGCTCCCATGTGATGGGCTGCATAGGGCGGGGGCTTTCAGCTCCACAAAGCCACGCAATGACTCAATTAAAATTTAGAGAGGGCTAAGTAAAAGGATTATGGCACAAAATGGCCACTTGCAGATGAAGGAAATGAACATTGAAAATAGGTCAGAGGGCAAGGCAAACCATTCTCTGCATGAAAAAGCAGGTTCCAATTAAAAGCTTACTTCTGTGGCAGTGCCTCATAGTCTTTAGTTCAGTATTTCCACGCATTCAAATAGAAATCTCTCTACTTAAATACATTTTATATTTACATTTCCAGACTATAATTGACAATAAGAAAAGTTGAATTCACAAAGCAGCTTTAATGAGGTGTTAACGCCATCTGATCCACTGTGGCAACAACTTACTGTAGGGTACAACAGTGAGGCGGATGAATTCAAGTACAGAACTCAAATGAAGCAAGAACAAAGAGTCTTGTCTGATCGGCCGTGTTTAAGATGCGTAATCTGTACACTCTACTTCTATTTAGCATGGTGCACACGCCCTTAATTTTCCTGTATTTATTAGTGGAGACCAGTCTCACTAGGAAGACGAGAGGATATGCAAACGACCCCTGGCAGAAAGCATTTGATATGCTAAAGGTTCCTGATAAATGGTATTAACTTAGCCTGGTGCTTTCCAGCACATGAATAAAGGGGATTTGAGACAACAACATTTCAATAACTTGGAGAAAAGGTGAAAGCAGCTAAGGTGAGCGTTGGGAATTGTATAAATCCAACTAAGAAAAACAAAACCCATGATATCAGCACTTTGTCTCTTAGGTGTCTACATGCAAGAGCCGGGAACTGCTCCAACACAGTCTGTATACATGTTAAATTACATTTCCCCAGACTATGCTTCCTACAAATGCCCTTTGGATCCTAATATTTATGGCTTAACCATGTGTTGGGGGAGTTAATGAATTGAAGACTGGATCTAAGAAAGGCTGCCTGTTTCTTGTATGCAACCTAATACACAACAAAAAGGTTTGCCTTGAGTTAAATTACATTGCAGTTCAGCCAGCAGTGCCATTTTGTCACCTTTTGTTCCTACCAGAAATTGGGTGCCCTTTCTGATCTCAAATGTTACATGCCTCTGTGCCCCCACTTCTCCTCGTCAATAGAAAATTACCATCTAACACTTTCTTCTTTTGTCTGATTTAGGCAGAGGTTGGACAGTCGGGGCGATTGATCCAGGAGATATATCAATAGCACAACTTCAAGATACTCAGCACTTTTCAGAGAGAGGCTGCATTTCTGTTCAAAGGTGTTGACTTGAAACCCAAGAGATGGCATTTTAGATTTCAGGTTCACTATTTACTCATGTATTAATGCATGTATTAGTTTTATGCCCATGTCTTAAGAGGCAATCCGCTTTGCTGCACGTGCAATAATTGGAAATTTTGATATGGAAATTAGTCTTCCCTTGTGATTAAGGTGGTTGGTGAATATGATATGAAAGAGCGCACACTGACCATATTGTCCTTCACAATGTGGTCTATATACTGTATACAGTATAAATTATGTCACATAAATTATGTCAGTGTTCACCCAGAAAAATGAAGGAAGTTTCTTGCAGTCATATATTACATAAATGTGTAAAAGACTTTTATAACACCAGCTGATTTAGTCCACAAGGCTGAAAATGATCTACTGTATGAACATGTAGAAAAGCATTTATGACTTAAAATCTAAATTCTTGAGAACTGAAAGTGTGCTTAACTACTTGCTTATCCCTAAGTGAAATGAAATAGTTTTGTTTTTGATTGTGAAATGATGATTTATGAAAAATGCTAAGAAACAGAAAAATCTTTCAGTTTGCTGTCATGTCATGTTCAGTGTCATGTGGTGCACACATGCTGTAGTATATCTGCAAATGTGGTGCAGGTATCCACGAGAACAAAGCTGAAGGACCCAGCTGTGGAAAATGAAACCTTGGTGATTCCTACCTGTGTACCTGCCTCAGGTTAAGGGTCCACATCAGCAATGTGATGCACCATTAGGGCCAGCAGGTGGTTAAGACAGTATGGATGGCCCAGCCCTGGAGGTGGCATAGCAGACATCAGGAGTTGTCCCCCCTGTGTGTTTTGGGAGTAAGCTCCCTCGTTAATTCTACCACCCACTGGGTGAGTTTGTACCATTACAGTCTGCAGTGTGGACCCCTGATATCTTTATTTGTAGATTTCTGACACACATTCCAAACTTCACACGAGTGAACAGCTTTTCTTGTTTTAAAAATGAATCTATTTTTGTGGGGTTAAAAGCTTCTAAGATGTAGTGTTTTGAAAGTGACTCAAGTGAATTTCCAGTAGTGGATTCAATTTGTATTAGATTGTTAAATTATTAATGTAATGTATTCATATTTAATAATGAAGTAGTTAGTTATACCTTTTTTACACCATGTGGAGGCCATGTTATGCAGCCTTGTTATAGTGATCGCCACTGGAGGTGTTTGTTTTACCACCTACAAGGGGGAACAGAAGTTTCCTTGGAAATAATGTGAACCAAAACCACACTGATAAAATCAAAATGACGGTTTAGAAGAAGATAAGTCAGCAAGAGCTCATTGTTAGATACATGTTAATTGCAGTGGTGTCTGCAACAAAAGCGATTGCTGGGGTAAATTTGGAATCCATTTGTTAATTCTAATGAAGTTCACCAGTCTTTGTTAGCTTTTTTTAGAGTGCAAGATAATTGCTGTAATGATGACAGAAATCCCCAGTGGGATCTATAAATTACAAGAGATATAATCATAATACATTTTAGTCATTTGGCTTATGTCCATAAAAAGTAACAATACACTAAATTAACTCTTAGTTTCCTTAAACACTTTAACAACATTGAACATAGACAATTGTGCAGAATGCACACACACAGTTACTTTCCTCAAGGGCATGAACAATAGCACACAGGAGACAGGGTGTGAGGAGCAGTGTGGCATATTGCTGGGACTAATTTACCAGCAGCTAGGGGAAGTGCTGAGTGGACACAGCTCGGAGGCTGATTTGGGGCCAGGGCTGGGGCCTCTTGGCGACAGACAGACAGCGCCAAGGAGCTGATGCAGCGGAAAAGTCTACCACACACAAATTGTAAAATGCACATTCACACACACTCCCCTTTACTTTTGCACGCTTGTCTTTCACTTCCTTATCAAGGAAAGGCGCATGTCAAGGATATGCCACCCTCGGATGCCAGCTGTAGCTCCTGTGGATGCATGTACTTTTCTTTTGTTTTTCTTGTTTTGTGGGTTTTTGTTTTTTTTTTGGCATCTGTCGCCTCGCTCTTTGTGCATGTCAATGCTGTGTCCCCTCAGTGACAAGGGCAACCCATAGCGCCAGATGGACCTCCCACTAAGCCAACCTACACTCCTTTTGTAAAAGCTGATCTTGTCACAGTTTTAAACAGCAAATGGCATTCCTACAAACAACTTTGCACAAACACATCCTGTGAATTTTCAGGGAAGCATTTACAGTATGAAATTACCTCACATCTACGTATTGGCTTAAATTAATTAATATATGAGTAACGGACTAGTGCTCTTTAAAACAGCTAGGATCTTTTACAGGTTTTTAAGCCATACATATAAAAAACCATATAAAAGATTTACTAGCTCATAATAAAGTATAGTTAAATATTTAACTTTGTGTCACCCTCTGAATAAGCGCATATAGTCATAAATAATACGCATAAGAGCTTTTCTGCACCAGTGACAAAAATTTCAGCACCATGGACAGTGACAGTAGCTATTGCAGAGCCAAGCCTCCAAGAAGAAACCTTCAAAAATCATGCCCCATTTACTCCAATCAGCCACAGCATGGAATTCATGTTCTGATGGACAGGGGTCATGGGTAAAATTGAATGCTGGCTGACTGACAGGTGTCAGAACACAGCACATCGCAGCGTATAGGGCTGTATAGCTGCAGAGTTTCCATGCTGACACCTGTTCACCACAGCACTAACAACTTCTCTTCTGTTAATGTTGTAGCTGATTGATATGGTACCATATAGTGCGCTAAAATTACTTTGCGGTTCTTCTCGAGTGTCCAAACTCTCATTTAGAATTGTATGCCACAGTTTGCATTTTAACACAAGTTTGTTATACAAAGATGACAGTTACAAAACCCTAGGTTGTGTTTCAGAAATACCATTATTAAGTTAATGGAGCATACTGAGGCTTAATAATGTCAATAAAAATACTGATAGTACTCTACAGCACTTTCTGAAGCCCTCTGTGAATTTGCGAATCACTCTCAGAGCTAAAGCTGTCAGTATCCAAACCTACTCATCCATCAGACTCAGCCTCATCAAGTCTCTGAAGCACAGTTAAAACTACAGCCAGAGTCAATCTCCTTTTTTCTGCATAATTCTTTGCTGGGTTTAGCTTGAAACTAAACCTAAATTTTAGGTTTGCTATAAAAATTGCTAGGCAACAGTAGCAGGATACTTCAACAATGGGAAAAAGTAGAAAATACTGAAATGATACACCATCTAAACAGTTAATATGACTGCTGTTACCATTCCAGGTAGAAATAATCAAGAAGTATTTCATGTTTTGTAATTTTGATTAAATAACAGTGTTAGAAAAAAATATACACACATTTAGGAAAGTCAGTTGTCCTATACTGTAGTAAGCAAGGCTTTAATTGACAGACTCAGGTTATTACACTGCAAAGTTAAAAAACAATCAAAATTACTTTGTAGGTACTTCTGGTGTAAAGAATTGCCCAGATTGGCTGCTAGCAGTGTTTGTAATAGATGTACAGTATGTACAGACAGCTAGCACTGGATTAGTTTGATACAGAAAGCAGAAAAAGTAATAATTCTCAGGCTAATCTTGGAGTTATAAGGAGCTTGCTTTTTTATTTAATTTCTAAAGAAATTTATGAATGTTTATTTCCTTTAGATGTCATCTATCCTTATAAAAATATAATTATGAACCTGAGACTACTTCTGTTACAAGGACTGAATAAACAAGGCTGCTATTTTTGACACAGTGAAAGACAGTGCCATCAAGAATGTAGGCTGTGGTTAAAATTTACAGCTGATCAACAATAAAGATTGTCAGGGTGGGTTGTGAAAGTGCCATGCTGTGACTCACTGTAAAATCTCTTGGTGAACAAAGACATAATGTATAATAAGGCTGCTAGAAAGACAGGCTACACTGAAAATGCCTTCTATGGCTATGTTCAGTTTCTCTGGCTTGAAACCTTTATCTACTACAATGTATACAATGTACAATACTAGTACTCCTCTTGCTGCATATAGGTTGTCTGGTTCATTCAATCATATCTAACGTGTCAAGCAAAAGGTTTTCAAACAAACTACTGCATAGTAGCAACAGAACGCTGTTAGAAAACATTAATTTACATAAGATGTTTGAAATGTATGTCATGCACGAGTCACCAGTCGCTTAAAATATATATTACTGAAATTTCAATTCAATTCAATTCAGTTTACAATTCACAACAAAAGTCATCTCAAGGCACTTTACAATGTGAGGTTAAAGACCTTACAGAATGTAAAAATACAACTGGAAGAAACCTTTAGCAGAACCGGGATCAAGATGGACAGCCATCTGCCTCGACCGGTTGGGGCAAGTCGAAAGAGAGAGAGAAAAGAACAACAGGTCACAAAACAACAACAACAAGCAACCACCAAACTCTTGGCAGGTTGGATGGGCCAGCAACTAGAGACTGACACAGCTTCAGGCCAAGGATACCTGCAGAAAAAAAGAGAGAGGGACAGAAAGAGAGAAAGTATAGGAGAGAGAAGACACAAAGTTAATAACATGCAGTGGTGGTGTATGAATAAATAGTGAAAAGAGTGGAGCAGCTCAGTGTGTTAAGGGAGGTCCCCCAGCAGTCTAAATCTATCACAGCATAACTAAGAGATGGTTCAGAGTCACCTGAGCCAGCTCTGACCATAAGCTTTATCAAAAAGGAACTTTTTAAGCCTAGTCTTTAAAGTAGAGGGGGTGCCTGTTTCTCGAACATGAACTGGGAGCTGGATCCACAGGAGAGGAGCTTGATAGCTGAAGGCTCTGCCTCCCATTCTACATTTGGAAACTCTGGGAACCACAAGTAGACCTGGGCTCTGAAGGCAGTGTTTTGCTAGAATGATATGGTGTATGAGGTCTTTAAGATATAAAAGGGCTTGTTCATTAAGTGCTTTATATGTGAGGAGAAGGATTTTAAATTCTATCCTAGACTTTACAGGGAGCCAGTGGAGGGAAGCTAATGTAAGAAAACAACAATTTCAGTAAACAATGGTGTCAGGGCTACAGTGCCTTACTTAATAGAAAAAAATGTTTGCTGTTTAATGTTGTTGCTTTGTAAGTGTCTGCTTGTCTCAATCTATGACGTCCCTTCCCTGGCATCATGTCAGCTCGACTGTTAATTCACCTTTATCTTTATGTTCTAAATATATTGCATATTATGAGCTCATAACAGCAGCTGATGATTAACTGTGTAGACCTTGCATGCTAATCATTTGTTTGAACTATGATGGCGCAACTTGTGTTCTTGCATTTTAAGTCATATATTTGTTAATGTTAAAAATCCCCCCCACTGTGCGTTGGTGCTTGGTGAATTTGAGGAAGCAGATCCCTGCTGTCAAAGTGTTGATAAAGTAAAAAGAGACTGTACGGGGAGATTAGGCCTATAAATGCAGCATTAATTAGTTATGAAAGATATAGTTTCAGGTCAGAGTGTACTGTACAGCTTACCAGCAGGGGGCTAGGGGGGTTTAACCTCAGCAAAGTGTGTGGTCCAGATCCTAGCAACATAAGGAATGTGGAAAATGTGTGCTAAGAGCCTGCACAAGCATTGCTGGTCCACAGGTAGCCAGCGGCACCTTCCTTCAAGGGCATGGGAAATTTCTGATCTCTACCTCCCAGCTTGAAGATTTAGCTTGTACAAAACTATTAACTTTTTTTCCCCCCATTGAAATCCAAAAGGTCTAGCTAAAACCTGCAACTGCCATCTTTTTTCTTCTTGTACAGAGATCTCACACTGCAGCAGTAAGAAAATGATTACAATAGTTACATTTTTAGTTACATTTTAGTAGCTTCATTACAAAGTTCTTGAAGTGAAAATGGAACCATGTAGTGCTGTGACTGATTTTGACCTAAATGGAAAGTCTAACCAATAAAACTATCTTGTAGATGAGGAGCAGAGACTGCCCAATCATCTTTCTATTGTAATGGTGCCTTTTCCTTGATTCCACCCACTATCCATGCTAGTAGCTCATATGCTAGTCTTGTTTGCATGCTAGTAGTACAAAAGTGTGGTTTTAAATAAAAAAATAAAATAAAATGAAAAGACAAACAAACAAAAACAACAAAAAATACTTTGCAAACACAAACAAAACAGCTCATGGAGTTCCCAGCTTTAGTTTATAGTAATAGGACAGCCACTATAATAATGTGTGGGGACAGCTGCGATTATACAGTATTTCTTCATTATATTAGACATTTTTTGTTATTGTTTTGGACAAGCACAGGGCAGAAATACTATTCTTCACATGATTACAAACAAAAAAAAACAAATGCAAGAATATAATGAGTTCTGATTTGGGCAGAAGGTAGCTCAGGCCTAAAAAAAATTTTTTTGTGTCAAGTCACAACTCTCTACAAAGAAATAAAGATGGAGGACCATCCACTCGCTTTGGTAAATTGAAACAAATTTACTGTTTGTTCATACAGCTTTTGTCATTTTCTTCTTGCAAATTATTAACCATGCACCGTGATTGGAAGACATCCTCCATTTATATTTTTGTCATTTTGCTGAAAAGATAAGAAAGGAAAGAGAAAGACTCCTTTGAATGCCAAGTGTTGGGACTGGAGTTTCCTCTCCACCCTGTAGAAATAAAACTTTCTGAAAATTACAAGATAATTCCACAACAGACCAGCCGTTATTTTGATAAATAGGCACTAAGTCTGCCTCTTGCTGGTCACATGAGACAAATTCACATCATTATCAGGCACAATCATTGGTTAACAGTCCATAGAATTCACATTGATCAAACAGTGCAAAGCAGCAGCTGCACTTGTTAGTCACAAACTGTCACCCCAGGGATCTGCCTTTGGGAATCCACAGCCCTGAGGGCAAGACACTCAGCAACATTTTGCACAGTACACATTTGCCCTGACACATACACTCAATGTGGCAGTTTATATGAGCTACTGCTGTCTAAATTCACGAAGAATAAGAGTTGTTTGCTTACATCTAAAATTAATTGGTTCACATTTACACAGTGACCTACTGGCAAAGTGGCCTTGTCAGCTAGTTTCAGCTGTGGCCTCCCCCTTGGGACTTTATTGTGATGCAAGCTTGGAGGCATCCTGCCCCAAACCCTCAAACACAGCATCTTAACCTTTTCCTCAGAGGAACAGGCTGCTGCTGAATGCACAAAAGTGGCTTGACATTAAGGAAACTGAAACTGCTGGCATCGAAGGGGGTTAGGTGACGTTGTATGAAGACCTTTAGCTGGGGAGTGCGTCAGCAAAAGTTCTGTACAGTCTGAACCTTAGAGGTCAGGATAAGTCCACTGTCTTTTTCACACCTCATAAAAAGGTTAGATCCCAACTGTGAGTGTGTGTAGCAGGGAGCAATCCACATTTGCAGTACCACTGTAAAATTGTTATCAAGCAGAATGCTACAAGCATACCAATCACTAATACAAACAATTTTAGGTAAGATATATAATATAGAGAAATTATTATTGTTGCAAAGGACTACATATCAGTTATTTGCATTTGCTCTGTTAAACTCAGACTCAGATTTTTAGCATGCAGTACTTTACTTTTCTAAATTAGGTGTCACGTTTAGCCAAACCTTCACAGTTGGTTGTTTACCTGAATGACCTGGAGATATTGTTTGGTGAAACACTTAATGGTCCAATTTTACTTTAGGTGAATAAGGAGATCAGCACTCAGAGAGCAATAAATTAAATAAAATTCAGACGCAAACAAGAATATTAAAATCTTAATGTTTTTTACTATTATTGGTATCTAATATAAGCTTGTCTCAAGAGTGATACCTCTGAAGATCAAGTGATGAACTTTGTAGCAGCAGTTATTAAAGGGTAAGCTCTTTGTAAAAAACTCATTGGAATAAAAAAAAGATTGACATTATATATTTTTTATTGGGATGATCAAGTTAGAAAATAGGAACTTGGTCAGTCCAGTAAGTGGCTGAGAGTTAGAGGAGAGTTAGATGAGTGACAAATATCAACATTTTAGTGTGAACTCAAGATTTAAAAGAAAAGTACAGTATAGTGTGATGCTCGTTTGTTTGGTGCATTGTGAAGGAGTTACAAACAGCATGTTGGTTAGCATGGCAGGCTATTTGCATGCTCAGCACTGTAGCTTACTACTCTAGTTTTGTGTAGTAAAGCATTACTAACAAAGTTTTGACTCATATCCATGCAAATACTTTATACTTCCACTCTATTTTTCAGAGGGAAATGTATTTTTGTAGTTTTCAGTGACCTGCTTTGCCAAATGACAGCAGCTGTGGATTAGTTGGCTGAAGGGTGGTCCATGAACCACAGAGTTTATGCATCAGTGTCTGGTTCTTTCTGGCCACATTTCAAAGTGTCTTTGGATCAATGCCTTAAATGTAGAAGCCTGTCTAGAGCAATTTCCTTTTACGGATTAAGAGGGTATATCAAATCAAAATGACATCATCTAGAGAAGTTTTCAGACTAGAAGCAGAGAGATATTTTAATAAAAGGCAGAAAGAACTTTAATACCATTCATCTACGGTAGTCTCCAAACTAGAACTACAGAACTATACAAATATAAAGAAAGCCATTGTGCAACCACACATTTTCTAACATGCCTTTTTTTCATGCATGTATTTCATTTAAAACCTATGATCAGTCAAGAAAATATATGATATTGTTCAAAAGCAAATTAACCCCAAGGGTTTTCCTCTGATCTTTTGCTCTGGATTCTGCTGTTTTCACCAGACCAATGATTTGTCCATTCACATCCACTCTCTGAGGGAGGATCGTAAGTGTCAAGGTTGCATGTATATATGCAAAATACAGTTTCGAAATGATAAGCTCTATTTTATGAAATCAAACAAAAACCTAAACATTTCCATGTAAATGACCATATCCAAAAGTGTCTATAGCGTCTTTATTATTTGTAGTTTTTTATTGCTTCCAAATGCACAAAAACAAAAAGTTGATGTTGGCAAAGTTTTGGAAATTGTTGTTGACCTCTAGTTTCTGAAGGCTTGTCGTTTTGACCACACACAGATTTATTACTAACAAAATACAATGATGCAGCATACATCTGTTTTAGACACTATGAAACACTTGGCATGATAGCTTTTCTACTTAAGATGAGCATGGATTATAATCTTTCTGAGTCCCAGACTGATTTCTTTACTGTTTGGCATGATGGAAATACTTCTTATCAAGAGTAATTCCTCTTAATCAAATGTCACTAGCCCTGTTCATTTGAGACCCTTGAGTGAAGTTCAGTGTGTTCACTGATTGGTCAAGTGAGTTTTGAAAACAAAAAAAACAAACAAACAAGAAAATGTACAAAATCACATAATGTTTGCTTCATATCGTATTTAGTGGAAAGTGGTGGAAATTATTAGCCCCCTAAGTTTATTTTTACATGCAGCAACTAGAGGACTTAACATTGGTAAATATTTTGATATGTAAAGTTTTATGAATGATGCAAACACTGCGCAGAATTTTAGGGAAGTGATCCACAGCTCCTCGGGGCTTAATAATTTACACCTTCCCTTTAAATGCCACCAAATTATTGTTCATGTTTCTCATCATTGCTTTACTCGCTCATGATTGCAGTGAGCTAGCAAATCCTTTTTGGTAACACATATGGAGCTCAAGAAGTGCCAACAAAATATTTTAGCAAACTTGTTCTTACCATATGTTACAGTATTATTTTTTATGAATCAGATTAGGTATAGTAGCAAGGATCAACATTAGGTGAAAAATGTAATCACTTTAAGCTGTAATTACTCCAACAACAGTTGAAACTGCATTCATAACTGCCATGGCACAGCACAGCATCTGAACTTATATGTAGCGTGGTCAGCTCCTCCAAATGGCAATCAGCTATTTTGGTAGCCTTAAAAGCAAAATTTTATTAATCACAACTAATCCACTGCGTGCTTTAAAAATACAACATACTTCAGCGAGGCTACTGGAATACATTCAATCACATACACACGAGAGCAAAAACACACAAGTGCGCCAATGCATGGATAGGCTCTCACACACACAGTACGTCGGGTATCCTGCTCACACAGGAGTGTGCTCAGTGGAACACTTTGAACCAGTACAGCATCATTAGCGTGCTAGGTTGCCAGAGGCTATGGGAAAGGGCTACCGCACACAGCTCAGGCAGCTCAGTGTCTTCTGCAAAGCCCATGAGGTTCATTATAGAGACGAGAGCTCCAGTAGCCAGCACATTGTGAACCAGAGGAAAGTTATCATGGCAATGATTCAACTGCCTGTATCTTTCACTCAAAAGGGATTTGCTTTTCCTTGGCTTGCCTTCCTTAGGCTCATTTCACAAATGGCAGGGGAGATTCTTAAGGCACTTTGTCATTATTTTAAAGGGAAAGTTACCACTGGAAATACAGAAAATTGACAGCTACTTTTAAATTGTTATGTACCCTCCAGCACAATGTATTTGTAGGCAAATTTATACACAGAAACTGACAGAGAGTTGGATATTAGTGCACATAACTACGAACACCTACACTCAAAAATTCAACCAGACTGTTTATTCCAAGGATCTACAGTGTACTTTGGGTCCTCATCTATTCATGCTGACGGCTGGCTTCAACACACAGGTACAATTACAGTGGAATATCATTATCTGAAGGCATTTGCTGACCTTGACAGTGCATGAAGTACAGCTTCTCCCGTCTCCTCCTTCGAACAGGATAACAGAGTGGTGAGAACAAACACGTTGCCTAATCCATGCTGAAGTCAGCGCTCTCAAGAGATGAAATGCAAAAGCAAAGTCCCCCCCCCCACCTCCAAAATCTTTCGCTTGCATTTTCTTTCCCTCTCCGTCTCCTTTCCTGTTTTCTCTCCTCTCTCTTGCCACCCTCCCATCTCAAGAATGGTGTCACTTTCACTACTCTCATGGAAAAGTGCTGTCAGCGCTTGTCTCAAAGTGCTGAGAAATTTCAGAAAGTCTCTCAAAGTAACCGTACACTTGTCAACTCTAAGTGGTACATATCCGGTACATAGCA
>OMLM01014789.1:13315-37376 GCA_900302695.1 Helostoma temminkii | reverse complement strand
AAATCTACCACTAATGGGGCTTCTGCAGAATTTGCAGTATTCAGTGTCCGAGGACTTAAACTGGATTAGACCTAGTGTATGTGGGTGTAAATGGACAACATTTTTCAGTCAAATCTTGAATTTTTTTAAAAATTGAATAGCAAATGTTCTTTAGTTAAAGTAGAAAGTGAATTCCTCAATTTTAGGTTTTAGTTCCACCCTGCATGGGTTAACCTACGTTGTAAAATCGTATCACCCACGTCACAGAAACAGTAACAAAAGTAGAAGTCCGTCTTCTTCCTGTATTTACTTATTTTGCTCCTGCAGGAGACACATCTGACTAATAAGATCAGAGGATATTCTTGCTTGATGCATTTTGGTGCGTTTGGAGTTTTCTCTGAGTGAAACAAAACCGAACCGAAAATGCTTAAAGTTTACAAATTTCTCAAATGATTTGGACCAAAGCAAACATGCTAAGGTGTGAAAATGCCCAATAGTTCAGTATGAAAGTGAAAGCTAGCATCCACTAGGAAAGTTCAGTTTCATTAGTCCATTGTGTTACAACATTAGCACTTATGCATTCATTTTGTGACTGACTAGGTTATTGTCTTTTATAATATTCATAAAAATGGCTTTATGAGACAGACTTTTAGAACTCATAGCAAAGAGTAGTCTGATCCGAACATTACCCAGTGGTGTAGAGTAACAGATGGAGTCCCACACTAACATGGCACGAGGAAATGGCTAAGAATTGAAGTTAGACTATTTTTAGTGCCAGCCCACACAAATTACCAGTACCAAAATTGTCAGATTGGGACCAAAACTTGAAAAACGCTAATTTATGCCTTGGTCATTTGGGGATTTAAAGATTAGTAAAAGTACTTGTAAACAGTCCACCTTAAAAAATGTATGTGTTACCCTGCCTTTGGGAAACTGTAAGCTAGTAACTTGCACCCTAATGAGTGAAGGATGACTGGCTGAAGTCCCTGCTTGTATAAATCTGCTCTGTTTTTGGCTAGGTTTCCATTCCCTAATTAATTCCCATCTCTAAATGAAATTAAATGGGTTTTAGCACTCCTACACCATCTATATACTTTTCATTACCCCACAGTCTTCCATAATCATTAATTAGTTTGAGTGTTTTATGTATTTACTGTGATTTTTGATGAAATGCCAGGGAGAAAATATGTGGTGATAAAGGAGAGGGAGTCAATGGGGAAAAGGAGAAAAAAAAATTCATGTGTCAATTATGTGCTCTTAAGCAAAAGATGCCAAGCTTGTATATTATTTATCGAAGCTAACAGACGTAGTTCTAATGCAGCGAGAAGATGAGTAATCATGGCCCTTGGCATCTGCAGTACAGTAGATCCCAAGCAAGTGCCACTGGGTGCCATTCATTCCACAGTAATTTTTCTTCTCTGTTTTGATATTAATGATTGCTTGCATTACTAATGCAAATGTACTTTTTTCATTCCCACCACTATCAGGTCTGCGTTCTTTTTTCTCCCAGTCTGTCTTATTTTTTCATGCTTCGTTCCCTTTATTTGGCACCTCAAACGTGTAGACAGACAGTCACAAGCCTGTCAAAACCAAATGTTACAACAGAGAGTGGATAAATGAAGTGAAAGAACATCAAACACGTTTTAGTTTTTTCTTTTATTCAAGTGTAAATCCGTTTCTATTTCCATCTTAGCGGAAATAATAATTAAAAACGAGATGGAAAGGTCAGTGTAGCAATACCTCAGGCAAATGTCAGGGTAAAAAGCAGCAAGCCACAGTCTTATAAGCTCACTTTTCCTCATTACTTACTTACAGCACACATTTATGCGATAATTTTTGCCTGCTAACCTGTTCTATCTCATAAATGATCTCCCAACCACCCTTTCTTTCACATACACACATTTCTACATACACTCTACCCTGCTGCATTTTTCTCATGTGATAGTGTGTTCCACTCCTTAAGCACCTTTCCCTACAATGGCCCACTGAATCATGTGACAGAGCCTCTCGAGCTTCTCTAATACCACTCCCTTAGCATACAAAAAGGGGGGCGTGATTCTGTATAGACCCCCCAGCTTCCGGAAGTGGAAGGTCTACATACTCCATGGACAGCCACTGTAGATTCCCATCCCCTGGTTCCCAGACATCCAACCACCCCCTCTCCAGGCCAACTTCCACGCTCTGATATTTCACTGTTGCCAGATGCCACATAAGAGGAGGCAAAACATGCTGCGGTCTCAGCGAGAGGCAAGCAGTTAAAATGGAAGGAGAGGGAGAAGATGAGAGAGGAGTTAAATGATCCATAACATATTATTCTGTCATTTCCAAAAAAGCATTAAAAGCCAAGCCTTCTGACCAGCACCTAATGCTCTGCCTTCTCAGAGGCCCTTAAAAGGCATCTGAACATCGTGTTCTTCTCCTCCAGAAAACAAATATTATTACTTAGTACGTTTATGTGTGGCTAGCATGTAAATCTAAAAAAAATGCTTTGTGATTTAAAAAATTGATTTGTACTTTTTGATACATGTCAATAAGTCATTTTATCTACCTCTCCTACAGCAGCCAGGTGTCTTACTCAAGGACACTTTGTTACGGATGGACGCTCACTTTGTGCCGATCGATTGTGTGACCTTTTAGTTAAGGGAAAAAGCTCTTTCACCACCTGCCACCCGACAACTGGCTTATACTTTTTTTCACACATCCATAAATGGTTGAGGAGGTGAACTTAAATGACACCTAATACCTTTAACATGATCCTATTACAGCACCATATAACGCTGGCTTTAACAAATGTGTGTCAACTGTAGTTTCAGTGATCCTATTTGCGCCAAGAATATGGTGAAATCTTCACACGTAATCCTCTTAACAGCATCTTTATCACGTGACAGAAGTGTTCTGCCTGATCTCTCACATTTAGCCAATCAATGCATATTTTCCCGGTCAATCCCTACAAAATAAACGCATAGATATGAGCATACGAATCCTTCAACTCATTGCACTTACGGGATAAAGTCAAAAGGACGCTCTTCTGTGTTGGGATTAGGTACTGTGTGGTGGTTGAGATTTTGGTAGACCCTATCAGGTACGCTGAACCATGTAAATGAGAAGGATTTCTTTAGACCCTGCAGAAGCCTTCTGTCACATATTATTCTCAAGGGCACAGGTTACCCATTGAAGTTTTCTTCCTATACATCTATCATAGACAGTAAAAAGTGGAAAGTGACATGCCATTCCTTAAACAAGAAGAAACCCTTTGAAACGGCGTGTGTTTACAGTTGCCTCATGGAAAGACTTGAATATTAATGAGAGCCAGGGTCATCAATTTATTTATCTATCCTGTTAGGCAGGTGTATGAGGAGTCAGGGTGGGTTTTTGCATGGTTAATTATTCTCAGTTGTCCCAGTTAATCCTTGAGCACTGAGGTACAGGCAGATGCAGTGAAGGGTGCAGCTGCCAAAAATGCACATCTGTGCTCCAGAAAAAAAAAAGGAGGAAAGACAGGATATTCATTGCTGTGCACACACTTTTCCTAGGTACATGTTTCTTGGCACTGGCAGGTGTAATTTAGACGGGACTGCATATCGCAGAGTCTTGGATTTGGATTGGTTTGTGGGAGGTAAGCAGAAAAAGTCCAGAGGCATAACTTTTTGAAGTTAGACATACAGTACATGTTTCCTACTCAAAATTAGTTTTTTGTCTGCACCCCACAGTTGAAACTAATATGTAGATAATATGAATAATAATTATATGGCTCAAGTTGATATTTTTTAAGGATGATCTCTCTTGAGAAAATCCCAAAATGTGGTTAAACCATTTTTTATGAATTGTGCAAGTAAGCCAGAAAGATCTGCTCTAATCTTGGCTCTCCTCCTCGGCAGCAATTTTTCTTCATTAGGGTGGATTTTTCATTTTTGAAGTTTATGACTTACCCTTACAAACAAATAATTGCAATATACCCCACTGGGGACTGCACATATTTTAATCAGTGCTAATCTCAAACTTTCACATGAAAAACTGCTTTCATTTTATTCAGAGATGCATATTCAATATTCAGTTTTGTTTTTGTCTTTACAAATACAATGAATAACAAGCAGTGCACTTGGTAGGGAGTTGAGCTCCACTTTATTCATTAAGTAATGTAATCTATTCATTTGATGCAGGGGTATCACTTGTGAGATTTGCAGTCAGAAGCAGCGGTAGGTACAGTAAAGTTCATGGTTCTCTACACACATGGTCATATCCTCTGCTTATTTGAGTGTGTTTGTGTATACAAGAGAGAGCTGTATTATTTTATCAAGAGCACAACAGTACTGCAATACTTATGCTGCCAGTACTGCTATCAAAGCTAGTTTCACTAGTACTACCAACATAAATAATGGTATGGCAAAATACATAAATGCCATAACAACTAATTTAAAACAGGTGAAAGTAATAAAATAATAACTGAACCCTTGAACAGAAAGTTATGTGATGTTAACATAAAATAAGACCAGAACAAAAGCCTATATCCCTAAAATAGAGAATTTGAGAATTTTGAGAATCAGAGAACTAGACCTCTAGTTCAGTCTCCTGAAAAGAATGTAATTAACAGAACATCTCTCCCTAAGAATGACAGGCTGAACCCAAGTTTTATCTGCCAGCTAACATTTAAATCACATCTCATCTGTTAGTTTAGGCTTGTGGATTTTCCAGAGTAAACAGGGTGCTCTTCATGGAAAGACAATTATTGTGTCTCAGAGATGGATATCCCTCTGGGATTAATAAAGTCTTTTGAATCCTGAATCTTGAATATCTTAATGCCTGAACGAAGTGAACTATCTACCTGACTAGATACATCTAAGAGTAAATGAGAAAATAAGTCATTTTATTTTAACCAATCCTTTAACTTAAATCACATCTGATGCATACATTAAGAACACCAGTGGCTCTCACTCGGCCTGTGAGTAACTACCAGAGCAGCAAATAATAAAAATAACAGGCGCTCCAATTATTTTCAGTCTGTTTGCTCAGCTTTATTTGTGAGGAAAAAGGGTACTTCAGTATGCTAAAATGATGTCCAAGATAAAAGTCAGTCACTAGTAGGCCCTCTCACCCCAACTGTGTGAGCACATTTGCAGTCCTGCACGCACACACACACACACACAGATATTCACACACATCTAAATTGTAGTCCCTCGTGTACCTTTGACGCTGTGAGATCTGTCCATCCATGCCTAATGCCATCAGCGTATGGTAGAGAGAGCTGATAGCATTTTGTCCTGTACTCTGTTTGCCGCCACTATCCCCAGGTGCAGCCCAATGACCCATCTCTCATGCTCTGGCATCTAGAGACAGAGGGGTCCCCTCAGATGTGACATCACTCTGCCCCAGCCACTAAAATGCCATGGCACATATTGATAGAGGACAACAGTGTTAAAAAGGCAGGTGTGAAAATTCACAACATGCATTACTTAATGTACTGTAAATATTTAAGCCCAACTATACAGCAGATATGACTTAACAATAATATAACATAATTTAAATATTGCAGTGTTTTGCACCAAAATCAATTATTTGCAATGCAATTAGTGGATTGTTGCACACGTAATTCCACACAAATGTGTCACACATTACAAATAGTAATGTAAAGTGAACATGTCTTTGCATGCTAGCTGGTAGTGAAACACCTAGGTTTTGGTCTAGCCAATATGCTTCATTTTCAAGAGTTTTTTCAAAATGCTATACATCTCGTGCTAACATTAGCCAGCAGCACTAGCATTAGCCGCTCCGAAGACCCACCGACTTTTGCATGGGCACCTGAATGACCACCAGCTACACAGAACTCGGCCACCTCGACACTGCTAACACTAGCCAGCAACTTAGCAATAACCATGCTAGGGAGCCACCAATCTCCTAACAACACTAGTAACACTAATAGCTGTTAATAGCTGCTCATGCCCATTCTTAGAACTAAGTTAATAAGTTGCCGCATAACCGGCCGCTGAGAGTACAGATTCAATAATAAGTAAAAGAAGCAGTCATTCAAATATTTGCAAATTCAGTCAGGATATGTTTAGAGTACATGTATCAAAAGCATGGCAAGCTTCGATGTCTACAATTGACATACATATATATGTACTTAAACTTATACAGAAGAGACAAACAACCCAGACCTCCACAGCTATGAACAATCTTGTTTGTCTGTGTGGAAACAACAACAATAAAACAACAACTTACGCTGAATAACACACGTAGCTTATTCCTTCCAAGCAAGGTACAAACAATATTAGCACATCGGATATTCCACACACAGCTACATGGACAGTTTAATTATAATAAAGCTGCGGAGAGTAAAGGCTGTGTGCATTTAACTCACCCTTTTAAGAAGAGGAAGACCATTCTCCTGTTTTTCATGGTGGTGAACCATGTCATACAATTAATCCCACTGGCCTTTACTTCCTCCGCAACAACTGTCAATGAATATGTATTATTATTTTAGCTGGAAGGTAGCGCTACCAGCTAGCCACTCTGAAAGGAAGTTTCCTTGTTAAAAGTCAGAATGCCTCAGTTTTCTTCCGCATACGCAGCTCCAGTTTTGGTGTTGGCCTGCCAACTCGTTGCTGTAGAGTCAGTTTTGTTTACCAACCTCCATAACATTTGATATTTCCAAAGTTACCACTGTATACGGCTAATGTGATATTGATCCCATCGTGTGATCTGATTGGTGTGGAAGCCAAAGGGCGATCTCTAATCTATGAGACTTTTTTTCACCAAGGGAGGCCAACTTCTACCTGGCCTCTTCTGGGACTTGATATTAGTAATAGGAGTGCAGTATCGTGTTTCACCACAATTCACCACTGAACATTTGGGGGAGCGCTGTTTCACTCATTCTGGTATACTCAGGAATTGGGGAGGCAGCCAGTGACAGTGACAGAGGAATAACTGATGCAGGGAGTGGTTTTACTAAAATGACAACTACGGCAAAGTTTGAAAAAAAGAGGGGAAGCCTTGGCCTCTGGGTTGTTGCTATGCCCTTTTTATACCTGTATGTGACATGTCAAAATGTCTCCAGTGAGAATACCCTCTCCATCCTGCTATATTGTTATTCTTAATAATTTTGGAAATAGAAAAAACATCTATAAGTGTGAACAGAAAACACCATTGCATTCTGCTCCACCTCCTCTGCTCCTTGACTTTCCTTTTTCTTACTGGCTCCTTTCCTTTTCCCTTTTCTTTCCACTTAATTTCTTACTCTTCCACCCCTCCCCTCTTTCCCCTTCTCACTACAGTAGCACAGTGACCTGGCCTGTCAGTGATGTCAACTGTAACTCTAAAAATCTAAAAGCATTCATCTAGATGCACACAGTGACACAATGATTACCCTTTTCATCACAACTGTGAGGCCTTAACATGAGCTGATTCCTCTCCCCAGAAAGAACTGTATGGAGCCAGAAAGTTTGAGGGATGTGAAGAGAGCCAGAGAGACAGCATCCTTTTGTCAGATTGCTTCTTTCTCCTTCTAATGCCAAGATGCAGAAATTTCACACTGTACAACAAAGACAGCAAAAAAGAAAGACCAAATCTTTTAATATATGAATCTATGTGCTACTTCATTCGTGTATAGTGATCTTCTTGAAATAAGTCTGTGCCTCCAGGTTAATGTGTCAAGCATTCAGCTTTTACAATCAAAGTGTAAACAGCATAAAACATAATATGCACGATAGCACAGATCGATAATAATCATAAAAATGTTGATAAAAGCAAATGACGTCCATTGCATCAATCAGCCAGAGGGTGTACGCCAATGAAAAATCTACATCATAATGGGGTGTTACACTTACACTGTATTGCAAGAGGTCAAAATAATCCTTCGTAAATTTTGGTGATTCACCTGTATTTTGAGTTTTAAAGTTTTAGGCCATCAGCGTACCTAAACTACCATCTGTGTAGATGTAGTGGAATGGTAAATGTTGAGCTTTAATGCGTTAATGGTAAAACTGAGCAGGGAATCTGTGTTTGCAAAACATATTGTATCCATTTGAATGGTATTCAGATGCCTTCATTTTGATGCACACCAAATAACTTATGTATAATGTCATTGATAATATATTTATATATTTTTGCAAATTTATTCAGAAAAAAAAAATCTAGTGCTATCCCGTTATTCCTTTGGCAGGAAAGTGTCAACAAGCCTTACACACGTGGATTTGGAAGTTTATCCATTTTTTCCAACTGAGGTCTCAAGCTACATAAGAAACTTATCCCAGAGTTGCTTAAGTGTTGTCTTGATACTGGAAGATGAACCGACTCAAGTCTCAGGTCTCTATATCAGGTTTCTTCAAATACTTCTGTATTCACTTGTGTTCATTCTTCTTTAATTCAGCTCAATGTCCCTGTTTCTACTGCTGAAAGTCCCCTTAGCATGAAGCCGCCACAGTGTGTGGGCAGGAAACTGTATGTGTTGGAGCCCAAAATGGATTGCCGGTCAGGGGCTCCATACAGCTTGACATCAAAACGTATTGGCCAGACTGAAACCTGAAAAGTTTCACTACCAATCAGCATGCAGAGACCCATTTACCTCAAGCTTTGGGGCTTTGACTATCTGTAATGTGAAAACCCAAATTTAAATTAGTATATATGTAACATCTAACCACAAAATGCATAATATGACCCCTTTGATATGTCACATCAAAGTGCCTGAATACTTTTGTAATGGAGAAAACTCTGCTGCAAATGTATAATTGCTTGATTTGTAGATAAGATTAAATTTACACACTGGTAAACTGGGCAAACGCTGAAGGCATAAATCAGCAGCTAGAGTCATTCAACTTCTGCTTTCAGACAGTGAAAAAGTGCTGCTTCCTTTTGTTATTTCCAAAGTAAACATAAGCTGCCAAGGTAAGTATTTATGCAGTTGTGGTGCCAAGGAGAGAGGGGTTGATCTTATGTGCATGGTTATTATAACATTATAAGGAAATAGCTTACAATGGCTTAATCTTTTCAGTTTACTGTCGCAGCCTTGTGACCATGGTAACCAAAGTTACACCAAGAAAAATGAAGCAGGAGCTGATTTTATGGGTATCTGAACTATACACATCTTTACTGACAGATTACAAACACAACAATAAACAAGATTATTGACCATTCATATACCAAAAGCTGGACCAACAACAGCTGCTATTCATTTTGAGTGTTTGGCTTTTCTCTCTGCTCAGTTTGACAGACTCTAGAGGTACTCCACTTTGGCTCTGTTTTTTGGATTAGTAGAATATCCCTCACTTCAGTTTAGAGCCAGTCACCCAGCAAATATTTTACTCCTGTGATTTCAATCTAGGGTATAGAACCTTTTATCTCATGCAGAGGCACAGTGGGATGTGAGAATGCTTATGAAAATCCCAAATACACATCATCAGTAACTGAGTGGAAGGGAAAATGTTTGATGCTCACACATGCTTTTTGTGTATTGAGAGCATCATTAGCCAAATCTGTGTCTCTAGATTTTGTTGCCTACTGCCATCTGCTTTACTTAGCTGCAGTATGGATTAATTGTCAGGGGTGAGATGCAACCAAACGCCTCCCTCACTGTCCTACCCCTGCTAATCTTCAACTTGCTTTTTCCATCCCCTCAATCTGAGAAATTTGTGTTTGGTGTAGCATTTTTTTCCAACATTGTGGTTTAAAGACACGTGCACCTGGGCAGTGGCCCATTTACTTTGCTAGTCCTTCCAGATATAGAACTCTTGAGTGTTTTTTTTTCAGCACTCATTTGAGTCACCTGTTACATTCTGTGTCTGGATACAGCGACAGGTACAAGTTATATAAAAACTTAGGGGCTCATAAGGTTAATTTCTTAAAAACAGTGGGAAGACAAGCTTATGAAAACAGGAAAGAACCTAAATGTTTTACCATTTCACTCATGGTTTATTTATCATACATTGCTGACATAACAAGAGATCTCTGATGACATCTATAATACTGTGAGATTATTGACCTCTAGTGCCAAAAAAAACCCCCAAACAAAAACAAAAGAACACAGCTGGTCTGTAATGAATACACTTTACTGTAAACTGTAATATCTGGTTGGTAAAGTCTGTAATGCACCCAGTGCCTGTGACACTAAACCCAACAGTGCACTTTAGCCACACTGATAATTAAAATACACATTGATCTCTTTTTGCATTACATGGACACTACCCTTCAAGATCCAGTTCCTATTTCCTGAAGGATTTATTTATCACCCGCAATGCCACTAGGGCTCTATCATTCACAGTGTGATTCACAGTGGGAGAGAGCTCTAGAAAGAAAGTGGAGAGAACAGGGGAAATGGTGCTCTTTGTGCTTCTGCGTCAGCATACAGATGGATGGACCATTAGTGGACATGGGAGCTTATTAAGACAGGTGAGAGAGAGTGCATTTCTTGAATTTCAAATGAGGTCTAATTCAAATAATTTAAATAACAACAATAAATTTAGACCAAGCAATTTTATTGGACAAGAGGCATTCCAAAAGTGCTGATATAGAGTATAACAGCACTGGGATTTTTAAATGTATGTATGACTCTAAGTGTTGTAATGAACAACAAAACACAGTTCAGTTAGTTTTAAAATATATTGTAGACACAGTTCAATAAAGATCCAAAACCCAAGTCAGGTTCTCCCCACTCACTTCAGTCCATTCCAGTTAATGCTTGTTGTTTCCAGGTTTTCCCACGGCATCACAGCTGTGCTGATATAGAGTACAACAGCACTCCCTCTCATGCAATATTGGTTAAACATGATATTATATATTCTCTGGGTTTTGGTGTCTGGGGTTGAAAGACAAATGCACTACCAACTGAGCTATTTTTTTTTTATGATTTAGTTTCATTGTAAGGTCTTAAACCTTACATTGTAAAGTGCCTTAAGATGACTATTGTTGTGATTTGGTGATATATAAATAAACTTGAACTTGAACGTTTTACATAAACATATTTTACAGTAATTAAAAGTCTACAAAAATGATTCTTGTCACCTAATGGCTATATGACTTACTGCACATAAGTTTGGCATTACAAGTATTACAATGCTGGAGATGCTGAAGATGCCTGATCAAATCAACCTTACCCATAGTGTTGATTTCAGTGGAATGTTTTTTATGATTTTTGCTGGAGATTTGTTAATTAATATTGCATGAAATACAGTAAAGTGTTTTTCCTTTTTGTGTTCCAAAACACATACATCAATGAATTCACAAAATTGCCTTTTTCCTCCTTATTAATTGGCATGTGATAAAAACAGACCAAGGGCATTTCTGCTTTTCATGTGTTTTTATCTTTAATCCCCTTAATATGGTTGTGGTGAAAGTGTGGTGAAGTGATAAATTGGCAATTTGGCTTTGGAAAATTAGGTGAAACTGTAAGGAAATGTTCAGAATATTTAAATTGTAAGACAGTTTAAGAAACTTGTTGGATTTTCTGAATGAGTATATAAAGAACACATTGTTCAAACTAACCCTCAAAGACACAACAAAAAGACCTGTTCACTTAAGGTTTACTTATTTAAGTGTTTTACCTTGTGGTGGCTCCTTAATGCTTGTTATGACACACTAAAGTGTGCACATTAAAAATAACGTTTTTTTGAGTGTTTGCTACCAAAACTAACTGGACATAGCAATTATTGTTGGGTGGACATATAAAGAAGATTAGCAAAGATGATCAGAGAATTCTCATGATCACAATTTACCTTTTTTCTATTTCTGCCATACGTAAAGAAAGACACAATTAACAAATAAAACAAAAAAATGGAATGATGACATAATATTCAAAATGTAGGTGTAATGCTTTTAAAATCTACATAATAATTGCATGTGTAGCGTATTTTAACACCAAATAAACAAAATATACAGCAAATAGAGTGTGCAAAAACAACACAATGCACATGTTAAAATGTGTAAAACATGGAATTAATGAGGTATAAATACAAGAGCACATGGTAGCCAAGTGCACATAACATGCAATTGCACACAACCTGCAATTATGTTAATGCACAAGTAATCAGAGGTTGATAAAACTCGGTTGTGTGCCCCTTCAGTTCCTCAATATACTTGACCTGTCAGACATTTTATATATAGTATGTCATGTTGCTACATTTTTGTTTAGAGTATCACCCAATATTTATTAAAGTAGACTAGTTGCTAATCAAAAATGTGTTCATGATTTTTTTTTTCTTTGTGCAAACTTGTTGGCTTGATAAAAACAGACGCATCTAAAATGTATGACACTACAATTTACAACATTATTGAAAGATTAACAATATCATTTTTTAATTTTAGTTTTTGCTGGCCCTCTTGACCTTAATAAAGTGCAGTTTCACACCTAGAAAACGAATAAAACATCATTATAATTTCAGTGATTGCTTTTTTTATTTTTATTTCATGTCAAAACCCCCTTGTTGAGTCTAAAAACATGAAAGTTATTTTTCTGCAGAAAATTATTAAATGGTGTCAGTATATTTTGCTTTATACAGTAGGTTGTTTTCAATCATGTGACTACTGATGCACGATATTCAGATGTGGGGCAGGAGATGACACAGTCTTTAAGTGTCAACTGTCCAGTCTTTGGAACTCTTAACTAATGTTGATGTGTGTGCGGGCCTTAAGTTTAAATCGTACTGTCAGTGATGTTTTTGGACAACGCATAATTAATCTCTTTCTACCTGTTAACCTAACTTTGTGTCTGCACCGATTTATAACAAATGTTATTGCAGCTGCTAGTGGTTTCACTAGGATTAGCGTTAGCTAATTGCCAGATATAGCTCAACATTAACCTTACAGCTGTTTACGTAGGCTAACCACTGCTAATGAAATGTTTAATGAAAGTGCCACTGGCTGTAAACAGATCGATTACAGCCATCTTTAACTACGCAGACCACAGGCAGATTTAGAGTTTGCGACAGTGCTCTCAATGCTGAAAATCACTTGCTGCCCTCTGGCTGCAGTTCTCAACACAGCAACGGTGGCATGACATCACATGAAAATCACCTGTTTTATCCTAAATACGACAACAGCATATTAAATTCAAAATAAATGTGTAATTTACTCTGAGTGTCCTTTTAAATTACAATTGTTTTTTTTGCATATGACCAATTTTTGCAATGAAAATATCGGTTCAACATGTGATCATTTTGAATGTTAATAATTCTAATTAATATAATAAATACTTATGTACAGGAAAATAACATGACTACAGAGTTCCATGGATTGGAGTATTATACCAATTTTTTACCTTAATTAAAACTAAAAAAAAACTTAAATATATTGTGTGATAACTGTTATGTATCACCTTTTAAAATAAAGATATTATCTAGAGTATCACTGTATCATCTTTTCAAAATGGATTTTCTTCTGGTGGAATGTACACCTTCTTTCATGCTAGAACTAGTTTATTCCTGAAGTGAATACCTTCCCATCGGCTACAATGGGCATCAGCTACAATGGCTGAGCACACACGCCCATTCAGGGCTGATGAGCACTGACTCTCTGGAGACAGCTCTGTGAGAACAACGAGGTGGAATATTCATGCCAGTGAGCAAGGGCTTGGAATCACTTGAAATGCGGCGAGTGTTGTTGTCAAGTCATAATGGTAACAATTACCAAACAGAGGAGGCATGCTTTTGAAATAAGGTCTGCTTCATCATCCAATTAATGCTAGGATGCTCCCACCAAATTCCCAGTGTTAGCACGCCTGAAAGGTTATCCATGCAGTTAGGCCCGATGCCCATGCGATATATAATGCTACTGCCACTTTTAGAGCCCGCTTGCTTGCTGATATGGAGACAGATCTTGATGCAAGCCAGACGAAATGCACGTTATGCAGAGAGAGCCGTTTCTGAATGGAGATTGAATTACCCAGTAGCCCTTATAGGAGGTTCATTACAGTCAGGGTATCCAAGATTTCCTGATTCATAGTGCTCTCATTCTTTTACCCCTGTGTGTTTTTGTGTGCGTGTGTGTGCTGGTGATGTTCACATTAGCAGACTGATGCAGTAAACAATCCTGATGGGCAGCAGTGGGCGTAATCGGGAACAAACACCCTCATAAGCCATGCTAACACTAATTCAATTATTTGATTAAAAAAAAAAACAGCAACATATGACTGACCACTCTATGTATGAGCACATTCACATATACTGAGTGTGCCATTTTTATATAACAATAGTAGCAATACAACAGCAGGTACCCAGTTTCAGTTTTGTCCCATATTCAAAATAATGTAACACTGAGACTGTTTATATCTTGGGCTTGTACAAAAATTTCTTTTTTTAACTTATAATGTACTGATTTATTTACTAATTGTGTTTGTGTTTTAATTGAGACAGAGAAAAAAGGTAATTAACATATTTATATATATTTTATATATTTTCATTCAGGCAGGGAGCCTATCCATATGTACATTTGCATTTTACATTTAATCACTGGACAGATGCTTTTCTCCAAAGTGACTCCAAAACACAAATTATATAGATGTACAGTATACAGTCAGCAAGTAAAACACGTAGGGTTTCTAAGTTATGGGACTTGGAACTGGTTCAACTTACTGCCCTAGTTTCAGGAATTTTTTTTGCACATTGCAACAAGTATTTTTATGTCAAATACCAATGTAAAATTAGTTATTCTTCATTGTAGACATTCTACCAGCATGAAGACAACCAGTTACACAAAATGGCAAACATCAATAGGTAAAGCACTGACACGTGTCAGTTAAAACGTGACACGAAATGGCAAGAGTGAACTCTCCATCATGCTGACTGTAGAGCTGGGGACTGAACATCACTATAAACAAGCACGGTCCTCTTCCACCCATTCTTGCTATTACCACTAGCCCTGTCAGGGCTATTTATAGTGGGCTAACCTTTTGTTACTGGGTCCCATCCAAGCACTCTCTCCTGCTCTGTCACTTAGTGGACCTCCAGATCGCCACATCCCTTCCACTGGAAAAGGAAGTGATAATTGTTCCATCTCTTCAGTTCTCCTCATTGTTGACCCTCCAGGGGCCACATTCTCATTTCAACTAGCCAATGAATAGAACTGCCAAAGTCTGGCTTCAAGAGTGAATTACCTTGCCATGCTATGTTTCATACTTAACTCAGCCTTAGGGACCTTTATGACAGCACCTGCAGTCATGTAGTGGGAAAATGGTGCATCATTCCATGGTGCATTAAAGGCCACAGAAAGACAAGACATTTTCTCAAGTTTGTCTTAATAATGTCAAGATATATACTACCGTGTCATTTCAACAATTATAATATTCTGCAGTGTGACTAAAGGAATATTCCTTAATGATGCGATCTGTGGTTTCTGTTTTTACAACCCTAACACAAAATTTTTAGCAATGCAGGATTAGTCATAGTTTGTCATTGTATAGTATTGTTGTCTGATATAAAAAACACAAAAGTTACCTAATGTTGAGTCTTACACAGATCTTTAGAGTAACATGGAGAAAAGCCAGAAACCATTTCTGGATGTTCCTGCAGCAAAGTCCTGGTGATGCAGCACTTTTTCCTGGCTCGCTCTGAGTCCAGATGCTTTTTGCCTCATGACAGCTGCACTTGCGGATGATCCATTTAACTAATAGACCAATATTTAAATGCATGTGTTCAGAGAAGGCAGTTGTGTTCCAAATAGGCATATTGTGAGCAACTGACATTTTCACAGGAAGAGAAAGCAGACTATGTAGACACAGGCGCTTGTTCATTGAACCACCTAGCTGAGGCAGGTATAAACTGAGAATGGGCGACATTTTAAAACCTATGTTTCATACTGATCTTTTGTCAACGGTACAACTAATAACTGAACTGTAGAATACCACAGAAGCTGAGGGGAGTTGTTGCCTGCATTTGTTTATAAGGTGCAGGATTAGAAAGTCAGCCGGGTGCCTTTCTGTGTGGAGTTTGCCTGTTTTTCTCGTGTCTGTGTGGATTTTCTTAGGGTACAGCTTCATCCCACCATGCAAAGACATGCATTTAGGTTTATTGGTGACTCTAAATTGCCTGTAGGTGTGAATGGTCGTCTAGAATGTACCCCATATCTCGCCCAGTGACAGCTGGGAGAGGCTCCAGCATTCCCATGATCCTTCAGAGGACAAGCAGTTAAGATAATGGATGGATAGATGCAGATGACAACATGTTACTGAATGTAAGATGCTTCCTAATAATAGTGAAACAAGTGCAGCCACTCATATTTTGGGTAGGAAGAAAACAGTAACATTTTCTAGTTGTTGATGAAAAATGTAGAACATTTCCTTATTGCTCTTATTTGTTTCAATCTCTGCCTTAAGATAAAAAATTAATTATAATGAATACTGGTCTTACATTCTAAACGCTATACGCAGTTTGTTAAAACAAACAAACAAAAAAAACCTTCACTGATTTGCTTCCAATGGCTGTAGTTTGGGAAGTTCCTTCTGCCTATGCTATATTACAATATAGTTGAAAATATAGCTGCTTTTAGATGAAAAAGTTTAAGTGAACTATGGCAAGTTATTTCAGTTCAGATGTTGTCTGTTTGCTTATTCTACACAGGTTGTAGTCTTGGTGGACTCACACCTCAAGATGACATAATCTGAAACTAAACAAAAGAGTAAGCAAGTTGAAAATCTGTGAAGATGCCCTTTAAGACCTTCAGAATTGTTTGAAAACATAGCTAGAGTTATAACTCTAGAATGTCATGTAGGCGTACCATGTACTAAGAATAATAATTAGCAGAAAATATACTGTAGCTCTTAAGTGTCATTCATATGTACAGGAATATGTGTACATGCGTGAAAGTACCAAACAAGTTTAAACATGCATGTCAAGGTCACACCTATATGCATACACAGACATGTTTTTCCAGATTCTCCCTGTTTTACTCAAGTGCTGCTTTTCTATTGTGTTTGTGGTATTTTTGGTATTTTCTAGCCATCATCCACTTCATCACCTCTCCGCCAAGTGCTGTGTTTTACCACACTTATTACCATTTTGGGAGGGAGTAAGGGAGGAAAACGCATTAGCAGAGTGAGAGGCAGCACAGCCAATACAACAAATCAGCATTACTTGGTATGCACAGGGCAGCCAAAGCTATCGTGTTATAAATTGGCATGTGGCAGCAGGCCAACAGTGCATTGCATTAGTCAAATGCCCTCAATGTAATAAAATGCAGTGGAAGGAGAGACGGTAAAAAATAAGGCAAGGCGCTTTCTGTAGATTGAGATCTTAATATATCTTAGACCAGCTAAGGCGATGGTATCAACATCTAGGATTATGCTGGACCAAATGAGATGACATGCACTTTTATAAATAATTCTCTTCTGTTTTATGCATATAGACAAAAGAGAAGTTGTTCCAAACTGGAAACATGCATTTGTACAGCTGTAAGAAAAAAAAACCAAAGAACTTAAAGCTGCTATCAGCTATGATATGATTAGTTTCACCCTCCCCTAACCTGATACTGCACCATTATGTAGATCGCACCAAAGAAGATAGGAGACAGAAAAGTTGTTATGGTGCACAGGATGATTTTATGGAAATACAGTAATATGAATTATGATAATATTTTTTAAAAACCCAGTTCGATGGTAAAGTTCAAAATAATATTGTATGTGCTCAATCTCCCGGTAATAATCATCAGTGGAGCAGCTCTGGGCTCTATATCAACACAGAATCAGTTATTAGACATGTGGTTGCTGGTCTCTGGCTTTAGGAAGAGGAATTTCATAAATAACTGACTACAGTACTGAATTAGTCCATTAAAATGATCATATTCTGATTCAATACTCAGCAGCGTACATGTGTGGAAAGCAATTGTATAGAAAGCTATTCTAGGTACTTTTGTCTGTGCTCACTTAAGGTCCTCAGTTGAGCCATGACGTGTTTAGAGACGTGCACTGTACATTATGCCCCAAATCACTGATGCTCCTTTGGAACATAACTTTTCATTACTTGTGTAAATGTCCTGGAAAGGTAAGTATACTTTCATTAAATTCCATTAGCAAATGCATTCTGTAGCCACAAATAATTGCTCACGTCATATGTAGTGCATTCACTGGCATTGTTCAATATACGCTAAAAGAGGTTATTAGAAATATCTCAGGGAAAAGAATTGCAGTAACATAATAGTTGCTAAAGGCAGTATTTTGTCTATGTGGTTAAAAAAATAGAATACTAAAATACCCTGAAAATTATGTTTCTGATTATTTTGAAAATGAGCCAGAAATTAATTAAGCTTTTTTTTCCTTTTTTCTTTTCTTGCAAGACTTTTAGAAATGGTAAAATGAATCTCTTTAGTACTAACAGTAAACATTTCCCAGCACTTGGGGGAAACATTGCAATCAATATGACCCAGCTTTTTCATGAATTAATCAATACTACAGTATATACAGTGCACTGTTTGTTACTTGGCACATCTTACATCAACTGATTAAAACATTTTCTGCTAAAACATTTTAAATAGCTTTTTTGTTTGTTTTTTCTGTGCCATTTGACCTAGGTTTAACTTAAAATATTTTCAGTAATTTTTATACATTTATATATCTCTTGGTGTTTCTAAAGACATCAAGCATGTTAACAGTGCACCCCCTGCAATTATTTTTTTTTTTACATTTTCCTGTTTGGTAGAATCTAGCCCCAGAACAGTCCAGTCTGGATTTTTCCCCTATCACGATGTATAGCGGAGCAGTGATATAGGTCCTGCCCCAAGTCTGGCCAATCAATGTCCATCTTAGCCTCTACCCAGCGTTTAGTGTCTGCCATTGCTGGGTCCCCACTTGTGCAAGCCAGGTAGATTTCAGTGTGTATCTATGTGTGTGCACACAGCTGCTGGATTAACTTTAAGACCGGAGCTCATAGAGGGATTTATTCTTACTGGGTACCTGAATCTGGTTCTACTTCCAAGTTTGAGATCATAGGTGTTACCATTTTAATGTGTTCAGCTTTGTTTTTACTGGATTAGCTGGGTCTTGCGCGTGTGTGTAGGCATCTTTTCATATCCTTATGTGGACAACTTTTGTTCAAATACTATTCTTGTGAGGACATTTTAGACAGCTTTGGGGTCAAGAAAAAAGGTTTTAGGGTTAGCTTTAGAGTTAGGTTTAAGTTAGGATAGAGTTTATGGTTATTTAGTTGTGATGGTTAGGGTTAGGATAAGGAGCTAGGGCATGCATTATGTCTTTGAGTGTCCTCACAAGTATATTAAAACAAACAATTGTTTTAGGGATGCAGGACAAATTCTCAGAAACTCTCACAAAAGTACTGTTCAGGGTTGACTAGAGACATGGTGTGAAACTTTAGATATTTTTATAGGTTTATTAGACTTGATGATGTAAGACCAGCATGGCATGGTAACCTTGTTGTATTGGAGTTGTGTTGCAGTTACACCTGTTTTCCACCAGATCCAGCAGCAGTGTGGTACGGCAGCGTCACAGCAGGTGGAGCTGATCGCTCCCACTCTACCCTATGGTCCTATTTCGACCACGAGTCGTGGTTTCAGAGTCCCAGATGAGACTCACCGTGACGCTTTTCAATAAATATGTGCCAGGTCTACTGTTGACAGAAGCCAAATCAAGCAGCACAGAGCAGATGAGACAAACAGGAAGTAAATACATGTGACTGATAGGGCATCCGGTTGAAATCCCCCTGGTATCTCTGTAGGTGGATGATTGAGTGCACCCAGTGCCAGATTCTTCTTCCAGCACCTGTCCTCTGCTGTGCCGAAAATGGCAGAAGGAGCAAGAGTTTTTCTTCTGCTAGACAATGTGTATCAAACATACAAACTAATTAATTATGAGGACAAATATAGTTTTAACAAAAAAGAAAGGCACATATTTGATCCAATTTTGTTTATTGTTAATTTAACTACATATCCTCCTTATCCATGTTCAAATATCCAAAAAAGCACATATCCAAATAGAAAGTTGAAGTTGGCGAAAAGCCAGACACACAGAAAGCTATGCTTCTACTTGCTCTCAGTGGAGAATGCTGCTTTTGGAGAAGACGGACTAAACGGACTAAATTGCAGTTGCAATGCCTCAAAGCTGCGCCCGGTGAAAAACTGGGTTATTCTGCTGCTGTCTTTTGTGGTTTAACCTTTTGATAGTTTGCTCAAAATATTTACCAAAAATGCTCTCATTTAAACAAACAATTGCAAACAATGCGTTTTTATGCTCCTATATATATATGTATTTATTTATTAATATATCTGTGCCACAGTTTTTGGCGATACTTTGTGTTGCCTCTGCCCTTGGTCTGCTCCTATAATGGCTGATGATGTTGGAGAGTACATGACAAGGGATCTGAGATCATTCCTCTATACAGAATCTCTCTAGATCCTCTAGATGTCGAAGTCCATGATGGAGAATGGGACGGTCAGGGCAATACCTTGATTTTGTGGTCAGTAAACTTTTTTTGTGTTGTTTTGTTGGATCAATGTCCTGCTAGGAGATCCATGGCCCATTTAAGCTTTAGGTGTTCATTCAATATTTGTTGATATTTGATAGAGTCCATGATGCCATGTATCCTAACATGATTCCGAGATCTCCTGGCAGTGAAACGGCCCCAAGACATTTAAGACCCACTACCATATTTAATTGCGGGCAAAAGATACTTGTCCATTTGGCTACCTCTCTGGTGTTTACTGCCTAAAACTCTAATTTGGTTTCATCTGACCGTAGAACCTAAACCCGACTGTGATGCTCAACAACATTTTGCCACATATCACAGCTATGTTCTTTGATCTTATTGTGATAAATGACTTAGGGAGTCTGTATAACAGGAAGTCATGGTTCCTATTCCTACTTTTTTTTTTATTCCTAGTTTAGCCTCTTTAGCTTCAAGCTACTCTTAACTGACTTGAGCTTTATTTTGAACTGGTGTTAAGCAGGAAAATATCTTTTTTTATGTCATTTTGTCCTATGGTCATTTCAAATCAGACTTAACATTGTACAGTGACTCTATCCACCTCCGTCACATCATATATGGTTATAATTTTCTACTATCTGTTAACATTTAATCTCACTGAAGCTCTCCATCGTCACTTTCAAATATTATATTGTATTTCATTGTGGTTACACATTGTGTCTAAATTTACCGTTATACAACATTATACAACATCACACAACATATTTAGTCTACTCCATATTCCTCATTCCGTTCCTATTGTTAAGCCAACAATTCAGTTAAATTTTAAAGTAATTTCGCTATCATAATTGTCAAGGAGAATAGTATTTATTTTTCTATTGCAAAACAAGACAACAAGGTCCTTCAGTGTTTGTTAAAATAAAGTTAATCCAAAAGACAGTCTGTGCTGAAAAATGTGGTATTTGTGGCTTGCCTTATTTGGTGTATTTTTGGAGCTTTAGATCTCACTGGGTTTGGTTTTTCTCGTATCTTAAGGCAATATAATCTGAAGATAAAAATTGTGACGTATTGGTATTGTGATGAATTTCCTTTGGTTTTATGACTTGAATTTCACAATGACAAAAAGGAACCTTGCTTGTTTAAACATTTTTTTTTAAATACAATACTTATGTGAGAGTTCAGAATATATAGTTCAGGAATAGGGACGTCCTTTTATGTTTAACGCGTGATTTCACTGCTTTTTTTAACCCTTTTTTTAAATAAACAGTTACTGTTTTAAACATATCTTTGGCATTTAATACACCCGGTTGCTTTCCCTAAATTTGTCTTTATAAACAGTCCACATTCCCCCCAGAGCGCCTGCTTTGTTTGGCTAGAGCTGCAGCCTCCATGTTGCACCCCAGCTAATGGGGCTTAAAAGCAGTGACTGGAAATGTAACGAGAGTCAAACACTATATAGTAATCTTAAAATTATAGTCTGGTTGTGAATATCAAGGGGAAGAAACTGCTTTTGCACAATTGAGACCTCAACAACACGTTTCAGAATGGTAGGACCAAGCTTTCTAAAAGAGTAAACAAGTTCAACATAGTTGGAGGCAGCTAACTTACCAATAGCACAGATCGCTAATCTCATTCAGCTGAGCAACATAAAAATTTCAATTCAAAAATTTGTATTTTGGTATTTAAAGCACACAGCCTGCCTTGGTCTTCACCCAACTGCAATGCAAATTCCATTTACAGCAGATGTAAATGAAACTGTATGCTCAGTACAGCTCTGTAAGCCCTCAGTGTAGTTCTCAACAGGGTAGGAGTTATCCTCACGTACAGTGTATTCTATTTTACATTTGAGTGTGGTGTCACAACATGTGCAGTTTAAAGGCCCTATTCCTATTCCTAATTTCATGTAGCTGTTTTCCTGTGCAAAGTGACTATTGGTTAACACTCCAGGTTAGATTTTCCCTTCTCTTTATTTGAAAGGAGAACTTTCTCTAGGCGGTGGGCATGGCTGATTTGCAGGCTGTGTTATCAGCAATGGCCAAGACTCACTGGAATAACAGAAGCATAAAAATAAATAGACTAGAATAACTGAGAGACAACACATCACATCGCATCCCTTATTTCATTCAATTTCTTAGAAAAAATTAAAGATATTACTTATTGCAGCTTTAAACACCACTTGTTCTTGAGGCAGGAAATTAAAAATTTTAAATAACTTAAATACACTGCAGAGATAGAGTTCAGTAATTTGACAGCACAATAGGACCTCCACCATCACCTTAATCCACCCCAAGGCCCATCTTTTTTGTTTTCCATAATACCATCACTTTAATAAATACAATTTACTCCAACTTGGTACATTTTATTTGGACCTTTTCCTTTTCTACTAGCAGTTGGCCACAGAGGGCCACATTCATTCTAAAATTGCTGCTGGATCAGCAACTAAAAAGCTTTCATTTTAGTCCAACTTCACTTCTGTGATTGCATGGCTCCTGATGCACCTTAATATTGTGCAAGCTAAGCAGGCTCAATAAACTTATGACTCTCCTGTGGAGTCAGAGCAAATGCAATCTAATTCTGATATCTGTCACTTTTAGTTTTGAATTTCTGCTCCATCACCTAGAATCTCTCCATCCAGAGATCGAGGAAATACACTTTCATACACACAAACCTTCAGCTGTTGCCCTGGTGGGGCTGCTGGCCTAGCTCCCTGTCAGCATGGATTTGGACCTGGAAGTAGTGGTGTCAGATGGGTAGCTGTCAGGATTTTGAAAGATATGATAAGGAATCTAAAAGATAAAATCAATGATCTGGTTTTGGTGTGCATATAGAAAAGTAAATGTCTACTTTAATATTTCTTAGGCACTTTAATATAAATTATGACTAAATTCTTGTGCACAGTTCACATATTTAGATATCAACACCCTGACACTACAGTGATGTTAATTCTCTGAGGCTGTACAGATTTTGGTCCGTGTGTTTGCTGATTGATCAAAAGTACTGAGCTGTTTAATTAGTTTGATTGATGATTATGTTAGATGAAAAGTTATGATTATCAGGTTTTTTACAGTTTGTCACTTCTGGAATGAAACTGTGTACCATATTTCATGACATTACATGACAATCAACATTTTTGAGTTGTTTTTACCCTATATAAAATCTATGTCGGATTCATGATGGGTTCTTATACTGCTGATTTTGCTCTTTACCTCCAATGCCTCTTAACATGAAAGCATGTTGTAGTTGTTCCTATTTGGCATGTAAACGCATCGCTGGTGCCCATAAAAGGGCATGTGTCTGCAGGATCTTGTGCACACAAGGGGATCTCACACAGACACTGAAATAGGAAATGAAAGACAGAGCCTCACAACTAGCACAAAGACAAAAACAAGTACATTTTGTACAACCCCAATTCCTAAAAGGTTGGGACACTGTAACATCAACACAGTGTCCTTCCCCTCTTCCTTAAAATTGTACATTTACTCCCTTTAAACTATTTATATGCTCTCTGGGTTCTATTGTGAATAAGATATGGGTTTATCAGATTTACAAATCATTGCATTTGGTTTTTATGTAGATTTTACACAGTGTCCCAAATTTTTGGGAATGAGGTTGTAAAGCTAAAAATAGTTTTAGCTTAGAACCATGTTAGTAATAATCCAGTAACCAACACACAAATGCTGAAACTGAATCCATATCAGTCACTGTTACAGTTGCAGAAACTTTGTAGGAAGAAATAT